>DVPR01001791.1:0-10342 GCA_018239345.1 Oxynetra stangelandi | reverse complement strand
TCCCCCCTGGAGACTGCATCCTCCGTCAGGGCCTTCACGTGCGCAATAGCGTCAACCGTGGATCGGCCCCGACGGAATCTCATAAGGTGCCTATGCCTAATGTCAATATTAAATTTAAAAATAAATATATTATCTAAATAAAGTTTTAACCAGTGTCTCTTAGATATAAGCATCGTTATTAGAGTTATGTAAATATGAATCAAACAGCTAGCTAGTATAGTCGTATATAGTACTTACTAAGGGGCACTGGTGGCAATAGAGCGCTGTCAACATGTTTTGCTTATTCAAATTATTGTTTAATATTCCAAGCCTGCTTTGTTTTTCCCAAAGCCCATAATCGACCATCATCGTCAAACCCTTTTATACTATTGCACACTATGATAAATAAGGGTACATTAAAGTCGATCCTAGTGCTAGTCCTATTCTCTGCCGAAATCTATTTTTCCCGATACATACAACCTGGAAGGATTCAAGTCAAGAGTGAATAGGCACTTCCTAGGCAAGCGTGCTTCATCCTAGACTGCATTCCGCTTTCCATCAGGTGGGATAGCACTCAAACGCGAGCCTATAGCTAAATAAAAAAAAATTGTTATGATGTAATATTAATCCTTATAGCGAATGTAATGTATGTTAAACAATAATGATAGCAATAAATTTTCTTTGTTGCGCAAGAAAAGCATGTGTTGAAATGAAATCTTATCGCTTAATAGCGATCTTGCGGTAGCAGCAAAAAAAGTTAGGGTGCGCGTATCACATATATTATAGTTAAATAAATTATATCAGATAAATGTACTTTGTACGCATATCAGTGTTAGATGGCATGATGACGAATCAGAGGACAATAACTAAAGATAACGGATAAGAAAAATCAACTCTGAAGCAATATTGTTCTCACTTGTCTTTTAAAATACTTTACAGTCGAATGGATAGAGGTAAAGATTCCCATTGTAGTGCAATATAAAAATTAAAAGGCTTACTATATAGAATAAACAATATAAAGTTACAGGAATATAACTAACTCCCGAAATCATATATTCGAAGCGATCTATGAATATGGACAATATTTTAATTTTTTCCGCTATTTATATTATTTCACAGACATTCTAGCTACATTGAATAGTACTGAAGGCCTACCAATCTTATTAAAACTGGAGTCTTACATGAAATAGAATAGAAAATTCTAAATAACTTTGGAGCACTAAGTTGAAAAACCGCCATGCGATTTGAAAAGTAATACAGTCTCAATGTTTATGCGGTTGGTCATAAAATTTAAGCGTACTACAATCGTCAGTTTTATTATTATTTCCACTTGTTGTTGTATTCAGTAAGAACATTTTGAATAAACCTTCGTATAATAAAAAAGGGGATTTCAAGCCCCATTGATAACGTAATGTACCGTACGAACACCTCCAGCGTGTTTCGTAGATTTGTAAAAAAAACATTGTAAATGATTATGAAATGATGGTTTTATATAAAAAATTCCACACTCAATGCTCTCGGGGCGCGGCGCTTCACTGTGATTGACTTGAGGATGAATGGAAGACGATTTTATTGGATTCATTGAAATACTATTAACCGAATGCGTGATATACAATGTCTGCTCGAATACTGTAATTGTAATTATTGACTTTTTATTATTATTTTCATTTTACTTGATGTTTGTTCAGTTTTAATTATTGATAAGAGTTTTTTTCCGTTATTCATTTGTGTAATGTGATGAGCCCGTACCAAAAAAATAAAATAATTATTTGTCTATAGGTCATATTAATAATAATTACAATAACATAAAACGATATACTTTCAAAGCGTACTACTGACGTCTACCTAAACCTAAAAAGGGCATGTTAATATTTTTAAACCAATTTTTGTCATTATTACAGTATTAGCCTAGACGCCTAGTAAAAGTCCCGATCACCTTAAAGAGTTCTACGTTACCAAAACTTGTCTCGCTTCTAATATTAGAAACGCCAAAAACATTCTAAAATCGATTCATGAATGGAACTCGGACGGTAAGCGAGAGGATATAACGCGTTAATAAACCGCGGCGAAGTGAAAGTGCCGACCCTACTTTCACTCAGCCTTGGATTACGAATACCACGTAACCGTATCTCGCTTATGCTGCTCGCGCGTTTTGTAATAACAACTGTTTTGGATAACGCAGCCTCATTTGGACAACAGAAAGTTTGAATATGTTTCCATAGATATTTCACATAACCAATGCCGAAATGAAATAAATGTTTGAATCTGAACGTGTGAAAGTAAACGGAGATAATAATAATAGACGGATTTTTTTTGTAAATTTTTACCAAAAAATGTGCGATTAAAACTTCATATATATGGTGATCTATATGGAAAGCATCATCGATATAGACACGCCAAAATAAAAACCTCTTACAATTGACAGAAACTGCTGCTTCCTATACAAACGTTATAAGAAGCGAATCATTTGGCAATTGATCTAAACTGTATAATTCTTTACCTTTTATACAGCGGGAGTACAGTGTTGTCTGATATTTAATAATTTAGTTCCTTTAAGATTATTCGCGTTACACGCCAGAGGATGTCCTACGGGATTTGCAAAATGACCTTCAAACTACGTTGCACGGTGATCTATTAAAAGAAAAGATTGTACAGATTCATTAATAGAAATTCATTAAGCAATTCTTATTTAATTAAATATGTAAATCCAAGAACGTGAACCAATAAAAAATATAAAAAGGTATAAAAGAAAACGCCTGCATGCTAACGTTTCCTAAACCGAATCTTTTTATTCGGGATCCGTTTCGCACATTCCATACAATGTGCCTGTCTGGGTCAAAACTCAAGACAGGCACAAGTGTAGAATGTTCTGGATCACAAAAAACACTTGACAGCTGACAAAATAAAGTAGATAAAATTTCACAATTGTTCTGATTTTGAGCTTTTGTGCATTATCTTTGTATGTATCTTTGTACGAATATGAATAACAATGTATGCATCGGCTACTGAAACAGACAAGCCTGCGGTACAATTTGCTATCAATTTGTAAATGACTACAGTTTGTGAACTCGAAAGACTCATACAAGAGAAGTTCTTGATTTCCTTAAAAACCTTACTTACCCTAAGCACTGATTACGCCTTGTGTTTTTTCTGTTGCGTTTTTATTAATCAAAATGAGTGCTGATTAACATTGCTGTTTAACAGTGTGAGAAGGTCCTCCCATATAAATACAAGCCATAAAATGTTCCATACAAGTGCTAACTACTAAGCCTCTTATAATACATATACAAAATCATAAACATTTTTAATGGTAACATTGTGACCGTGCTATCTGAGAAGTTCATCATAACACACACAGAAATGCAGTATAAGAAATTGATTTATATATTTGTTCTTGACACTAATGTTAATTGAAATAAATAAATAGCATTTAGCAAGGTACATAGATGATATAAAATAACGATTATACCTTTAATATGAAACGTGTGAATTAATTTATTGAGTAAGCAAGCAGTTCAGAGCAAGTTTAGTTACTAAGCTCGCGACGAGCTCCAACTTCACATCTGGATAAGTTTGTTTTAAGTCAATTTAAAGCGATTTCTTGAAGAAATAGCTTGATGTTCAATTCAGTTATCTAAACGGCGTTTGGAAACTTCGTGATTTAAAAACTTTTGGTGGCAGATTGACTTTTAGGCGGCAACAAATGCCATTAGAAGGCATTCCAATATCGAAGGGTTTTGTAACACCGTAAGACTGGCAACATTTACAGATATTGCCGACTACGACACACAACATAATATAATTTGTTTAACGTAACATAATGTAACTCCTCAAAAATATCTGCAGAGATAAGCATACATAACTGTTCCTTTATTATAGCATTTACTTAAAAGCAACGCCGGTGTCCTATACATGACAACTGCTAGATCTGGTTGCTCTTTTCAACTGGCACTAAAATGCAACAAAATAACCGTACGTACACAAACAATAACCGAAAATTGCTTTTGTTACATTCACGTGCTTGTAACCAAAGGGATAAAAAAGCAATTAAATATTACAGCTCGACTTTAGTATTCCAGCACATTAATTTTTGTTCATGTATGGAATGGCGTTTCAGATAGCGCGAAAACACCGATTTAAGCAGCCCCGTAGTGTAGATAAAACGGAATATGAACATTTGATAGACAGACAATAACGAAACGCGAAATGGGCGATATTAAACAATATTACTGTTCATGATTCAGTGGTATTAACACCGCGTAATAGGTTTAAGATGTTGCGTGAAGCCTATGTGTAGAATTCCATAGCTGTAGCATCACTGTGTAGATAAAATTATAGTAGTGTTGTCTTTCCTTTATTGCGTGTGATATTTATTGATGTGGATAAATGGCTCTCAAATGTGGCTACTTCCACAGGAGTAAGAACGGTACCAGTCAAAGCTCAATAGTATTAAACTGAACTGCTTTCTCCAAGTGTCTACAATTCGAATCCTGACATCCACTTACGTCCAAATTTATGCGTGTATATTTATCATCGTAAAAAAGCTTCTCTCTTTATAATTCCGCAGTTGTCTAATTGATATGAAGTTTGCGAAGCCCCACTTTGCCTAAATCATGGTAAATGATTGATTCAAACAACTGATGATCGAACTCTTCGCCATTATTGTTGTGACATTTTCATCAAATGTCAACATACATTGTAAAATGTTGGAGTAATTTAAACATATCAAGGTTGTAACATTTTATTATAATTGTGAATTTTACACGAGACGTCGTTCGAAATTTGTAATCGTGTTACTAAGCGGCACGCTTTATTGTCGAGTAGTTATAACAATTGCTAAGTTGTCCATAACGGCTCGTTATGAGATTTGAGGCCGTCAAATTAGCGTGTTCAATGTTCATTTTTATGCTCGCCCATTACTCGGAATGATGTTCGGAGCGCTTATATTTTATATCCGCTTTATTAGACCGATATTTTCAAGCCGTTTAATATACCTACGTGTATTGACTAGTATATATATATATATATGTATGTGTAGAGATATATTTGAGGTAAAAATGTTACATATTGGTCCGTTTTTTTACATATATAGTGTACATTTAGGTAAATGGGGCGTGAAAAGCTAGTATTCGCTATCCTCTATAAAATAAATTTTGTAGAAATATTTCCCAGCGTTTTTTTGTTGTTTATATGAAAGGTTCTTTTCACAATTTTTCTCATTATAAAGATAACATTCGCGTCCGCAATGTCTATGTTTATCGCGTTTTGTTTGAATGTACAGAAAAATAAAATAGGCCCAATAGCGGTAACCTATAGTACCGCCATCGGAGTCAGAAAAGTAGACTGTATCAAATAGTTTTCATGTAAATTACATTTTTATTGCTACGTTTAATCAAATTCCTCTACGCGCTCAAAATCAAGCTTATCTGGGGATATGCTTAGATTCGACTAACCAAGGGTAATTCCTCTCTACATATTTGTAGTACACTTCACATATTGCTGCATATGGAGGTACGGTTTCGGAAAACTCAGGGTAAAGTAGGTAATTGAATAGAAACTGCTGTGTTTTATTACTTATCACAACTTCTCAGTACTCGGGTGGCCGCGAAAGTTCACACAGCATCTAGACGCGAGCACAACCACATAGATGGCCTTGTCGCACGTACGACATAACATCACGTAAGAAAGAGAGGGGTGACACAGCTGCATGTGAGCCTATGTGACCTTAATATATGGAATGAGAATCGAGACGGTGCGATGTGTGCGCGTTCAAGAGTACCAGGCCCGCAGAGCTCGTACGGAGCTCTATTGAACAATATTACAAGGAAAAAGCTGTCATACAGTTATCAAATAAGATTTTTTATCGCTTGAACTGTCAAGGAAAATCTACGAGATAGAGTCTAACGTTCTTATCAAGCTATTTTCGTTTGTGGCGCCAATGTTTTGGAGTACAAATTACAATGTAGTTGAAATAAAATTGTGTGAGCCTGTGAGCACTGATTTTCACCTGTATGTCGGTTGATCTGACGAATGTAAGTGGAAGCAACGTACTATATTCGGACTTCAACGTTTCGCAAACATGTTAATTTTATCCACGTGAATCCAAAGACTGGAATCCTAGTACGATTCAACGGTTTTTGAGGATATCGCAGAGATTTTGTTGCGTAAGATGAACATATATATTTTTCAATATTCAATTTATTTTCCTGCTGGTGTTGTTGAAATTATATAAAAGTGAAATCGTGACGATTTCTTAAATTATAATTCCCATGTGGATAGACTTCTCAGCTAGATTTTATATTTAAATGAATGTTTTGACGTTGCGGTAGCGTACCTTAGTGAGTATAAATGGCTACATAGTGACGAAAAGTGAAATGTTCACTCTCTTTATAAGTATGGGTGTGTTCATGTGTAGCCATGTCTAGATAGATTATTAGCACACATAACGTTTCGTGGTGTGCAACAACAAATTATATAAGTTTCTAGTACGCAATACGCAGTTGGACCAAGAGACATGAAACATTCATCAAGTATCATCATCATGAACATCAAGTCACCCTTTATGTTATACACACGCTAAACTTTTTAGATTAAATAAAATGAAAATAGTACGTTGGAAGCTAAAAAGGTAAAGTTCAAAACAAAATGAAGCCTCAACAAAATTCCGAACTCGTGCTACTCTTTGCGGCCCAAGAGCAAAAATGTGAAATCCAGCAGAGAAATTCCTTACTTCATTCTCGATGTGTTATAATATAAAGAGTTGTTACAGTTTGTGGTTTTTGTTCGGATACAAAATAACAGTAGGGAAATCAGATCGGTGGTTCTTTAAGTGTTTATTGTTGAAAATGACTCAACATTATAAGGTTAATTTTAGTTTTATAATAAACAATATCCATACTGAAACACAACGAACGACTTTGCCCATCGCGCGAATTTATGAATCAAATCAAAGTGTAGTTTGCTGTACGTTTTTCGATCGAGAATCTTACAAATTCTAGCCACGATTTGTAACTTTGAAACGTATTCATTCAGCACAATTGAGTATTGAACCCGGATTCCGAACAAAACAATGAATAAAGGCTATAAAAGAGCACGCAACAGCACTTGCGAAATGCCTAAGTCCAGCGTCGACCAATCTTCCTGAATTCGCGATTTAGTGAGTTAAAAACTACGGTCAGAACTACGATTTACGTCAGTAATTATCGAGACGTATGATGGGGAATTTGCCGCTGGATACTCGTAGACGGCAACAGCCGGCGAGACCTACAAATAATGGTAATATATTTTTCTTTTAACCGCGACCCCTCGAGTAAAGTTACAATAGTTATAATAATAATAATATCTTGTAACAATTCCACACACGGCCATCTGATCCCAAAGTAGGCACTTAATTGTGCCTGTGTTAGGGTAACCAGACGGCCGATAAACTACATATAAACATATAAATATATACTTATATAGATACTTTTGTACACCCAGACACAGTCAGGTTCACTAACCACTGCACCAAAGGGCCAGTCAAGGCCGTAGTTCTCTGTGAATCTCTTAGAGATTAGGGAGTAAGGGATATATGACTGGCAAAAATCAAAAAAGTGATGCTAAAGTAATTCTTATAAGATACAATAAGCTAACTTATATTGATGTTATCGCGTGGCATCGCTCATTTCTCATTTCGTTAATGAAATGTGAATTTAATAATTCTTAGCATCTCTAATCCAGTTTTGGTAGAATATTTTCCGAGTGTAAATTAATATGCAAGATACATTGTTTGTATCGAGATGTCCGTTATGACAATTTTCTGCATTAACATTTTTATTTTATATTTGTTTTTTCACTTTTGTTACGGATAGTGAAATAGTCTGAGTAAAAAGAATGGGCCCAGAAATTATATATTTTATGTAGAACATTTCATGTAGTACATCAATAGACCAAGTTAATAGTTCATATTTGTAATATTAATATAGTTTATATTCACTTGTCAAGTAAAATATTTTATTATTGTAAGTTCCTTATTTGTGGAAACGCTATCTGTGTACCTAAGTATTTTGTTGCCACGCTAATTGCATTTAATAATACGTCCTTGAGAACACTATTTGTTTTACATTAACTAATATTAAACGGATGTCGTATCAAATTAATTAAGTACCAGTGCAGTTTCAATACATATTTATAGCCCTGTTCGCCTTCACAACGAAATCAATATGGTTCTTTCGAATGGTAGTATGTGATTTTTTTTGCCCTTCATACAAAAATAATAATAAAGTAACGAGTTTTAAAGGTAAAGTCGGACACCCGGCTCAAATAAAACGAACACCAAGGGCAGGGTTGACGAAATGAAAGTAAAATGTTTTTGCTATATTAATATACTAAACGTTATCTCTGACTTTGCATTAAATATTATGATTCAGGAACTGTTTTGTTTGTTGGAAACATAGTCTGTTTTAAGGTTATAATATAAAAAATAAAATAAAAAACCGTCACGCCAGGTCCCTAGCGGAGTAGGCAGAGAGCACGGAGTGCCAAACATCTCTGTCCTTGTAAACCTGACGTGCTTCGTCTACATTCACCAGTCTCTTCATACATACACGCCGGTTTCGGAGGCTCTTGACTCACCCATCTTCTAGAGCCCGACCTATTTGGTTATATTAATAGTTTAAAATAAATGTATGTGTAACGTTATAGTTTTAAGAGAATATTTTGACCTAAACTATATGATTTTTGCTACTTATTGGTATAATGGAAGTCAAACATTACGATATATTATACAAGTACGAATTCAGCCAAGTATACCATTTAAATACACAAATAAATTGCACACCATATTTTTTTGTTAAAAAAAATACCTACGTTATTTATATATGTTAAGCAAACACAAATCTTGACAATTTATGAAAATTACTTAAACTTCAAGCGAAATTAAAAGATACGCGGTGATTTTTCGATTCTTGATGTAATAATTGTAATGATAATTTATTTTTGATGTGAAGTAATTATTGCGCAGTACATGGGAATTTTATATACATAGTTAAGTTTATATACATAGTTAAGTTTATCCTTATATCAATTCAGAGAACCTTACTATCCCTGAGAAATGAGTTCGCCTTTTTCCCTAATGACTGTCTGTTTACTACTGAATTTATATTTTTAGAAAATGTTAAGCTGAAAAAGTGAAGCTAAATTACCTACTCAAGATGATTGCAGAATCGGAATGGGGATAATGAAAAAAATATTTGAACCGTTATTTCTTTTGATATATTAATTAAAGTCACTGTTTTTATTGGATCGTAGACAAGAAGATTATTATATGTATCTTGACTGTGACTTTTTTTACTTACACAATTAAATAGTTCCTATATCTATTTTCGAACAATTTTGCTTTTTACATAATACAGTCTCTCATTCTCGTAACTCAAAGGAACCGTCGGTAGCCCTGCTTATAAAAAAAACATATCTCGCTGGCCTTGGTCACTTCTCTTATTTGCAGTAAGCATCTTTTAAAGAACATTATAGAAAATAAAATCGTCAAGACATAATCGAATTGCTTTGGTATCTTGTCAAGTAACCGAGACCAAAGAAAATTCGCTTCGGACGAAACATATTTATTTGGTTTATTTCACCTTCATCACTAATTATATGATAATAACAAAATCAGTCTTGGTTAATATTATGTGAGGAATCAGGCTGGTTGATACAATTAAGATCCGATATCGCGGCAACCACACCCTTCGGACGGAAACACAGATTGTTATAATAACAACTGCTTCACGGCAGAAATAGGTGCAGCGGTGGCACTTCCTCAGGCCAACCGTATACAGCCTCTACCTATCTAATATTTACGTATTCTTATTTTTCACGGATAATATTCAGTTACAGTCTCTTCTATAAAATCAAAATAACCTCTAACTCAATTGAACTGGCTACTACTTTGGCAGTAATGACTTCTAGTTAAAAAAAAAATTAAAACGGTTTTAATTAAGGCAGTGATTAATTTTGAAAGTTTGAATAACTTATATTGCTTTCCTTTTGGTGCAATAAAATATTATATCGGGCCAAGAGAGAGATATCTGGCTAATAGTGTTTTGTACATAAACGATCATAATTGCATCATCGATTTTGAACTCAAACCACCATCTACATTGGACCTCTGAATTACAAACGTAGAGTTGATTGCATGTTGACGATCGATGAAGTTAGATCACCCAATTGTTTTGTTAGAGTTAAGATCACCACCATCGGAGGCCAAAGCTCGCCTATCTCCACCAAATAGGTCAGGTATTGGCTGATGGGGGAGTCAAGAACCTCCGAAACCGGCGTGTGTGTATGAAGAGACTGATGAATGTAGACGAAGCACGTCAGGTTTGCA
>DVPR01001790.1:0-10344 GCA_018239345.1 Oxynetra stangelandi | reverse complement strand
TTTTCCTCAGTGGTCGAGTACATGAGTTAATTTATTCTAAACCCGGGCTTTCTGTGACATTTGAAATGTAAGGTTAAATGAGGTTTTAATTTAGTAAATAGAAGGTACGCGTCAACGAGAATGTAAATCACTTCAGCCAGATCCGAATCGCCGCGAACCACCGCCGCTCGTTTCGAACCAAGCAATATATTTAAGCTGTGTAATTACTAAATGTAGTCGCGAACATCAGGCGGACTCAAAAGTGGTCTCGCTAATGCCGATTTAAGGCTCCCTCAATCTCGAAAGGAAACTGAACCGGGACGGGAATAAATTACTCGTAATGCCGTTAGAGCGTCGCGACTCAATCGGGCGTCGTAATTAGGAAAAATATTGAGATTTAGTTCCCTTTCTGCGACGGATTAATCTTCGTTGATTGGTTCGATTGGCACTAAATTGGGGATAATCCAATATTAGTGCGGGAGATTCGTGAGTTACGAATGTTCTGGAGGTTATGTTTTTAAGCGAACGTCAACATGAATAATGGAAATCGAGTCTACAATTATTATACAACGAATACCTCTTATTATTGTCAGCATTTTGAAGTGTATAATTCAAAATAACACTCAGATGATTGACGCTTGTAACTTGAATTATTTAACTTTTTGTAAATGACTTAAATAATTAATATGGGCACTAGTACATAAATGCTGTCCAAGGATATGAACGCTTGCTATAAGAGTAGATACATAAACAAACACCTAGAAATCCTATAAGATCATCTTTTATGCTTTTTACACTATTTTAGAAACTATACCTATATATAATTCATAAGTCATAACTCTTTATTGTACACCAACGAAAAACACCATAAAACACACACATTTCAGAAAATATCCATATATTCACATATATACTCGTAATTCACATATATACTATCGAAAACCTAGCATTTTTAGGGTTCACGCGATTTGAAAAACGACTCAGCCATTTCAAAACGACAACATAATACATACAATGACAATTGTTACTTGTACAACGCGACCGAATAAAGATGTGAATACCCGAAAGTCAAAGTGAACTTATTATTTGATTACAGTTACAGCGTCAACCGTTCGGGGTGAAACAATGAAACTACACAAGTGGAATGTTTGTTTTGCAGTTACATACAAAACGTTCGTACACAGTAATGCAAAATAAACATACAACAAGTTATATTCGCTTTAGAAGCGACTCACTTCAGAGAACTGCCGCTTATAATATACATATGTATTAGCTAGTGTTCTTTACTGTATTTGTACTTAAATACTGTTTTTGCTTATCACTTGGAGGGTTGTTTTCACATTCAAAAATACGTGTTCCTGATAGAAAGGTTTTACTTCATACCGATTTTTACATGACACAATATAAATACAAATGCATTCTAAATCCGAACTGATCGTTTCTAACTAACAATAACATATCTGAATGAAAATTACTTATTCTTGTCATGGAAACAATTATTAATCATCGTTAATAGTGAATATATTTAAATTTTTATTTTGACTGTCCATTTTTCTGTAGCAATATATATATGTACAACGTAGAGTTGTTAAATTTGCAACTAAATAGTTGTTATATGCTAGTTGGCTCGTGTAGTTGCTTAGATAATTTGCATACAATCGTATAATTCGTTTGAATACTATTTATATGTCAAGAATCAAACTATCCCGTGCAAACTTCAACGATATTGGAGCAACAGTTACAAAATTAAAACATAACAGCGTGGTTAACGTGATTAGTGAACGTGAACTACAGTGTGCTATTTTCACTTAAGAAACAGTTTGTACAGGTAAAAAAATCGAACTCTACATGCAGATTAAATAACACTAGGAAGAACGGCAGATAAAGTTACTTTTGCTTTAAATAATTAATATAAGTTCGTGTTTCATATAGAGGATGATTTTGTTTTTCGATTTGATGAATGTTACAATTATATTCCAAGAAAATACACTTTTAATATCTTGCATATTGGCTTTAAAATGATGGACTACTAAATATTTCCACCGATTAAATGGATTCTCCAATAATTGGAGCGCAATAGAATCACAAGATTGTAATTGCATTGTGGTAACAAGAAGCTGTATCAATTGGTTTTGGTTATATTATATTTTTAAGAGAAACGGGATATTTCAAAATCCTATTAAAAACAATTTTCTGGTAATGAGAGACCTACAATTTTAATAATTTATCACACATAGATCGTGTAGCTATAATAAAATATCATGTTTGATCTAAGCATCTAATGTTTCATGGAGGATTGGCCGCCTGTTGCTTCGGTGCTTAGTAGGTAATAGAGGGCTTGATTTTCAAATGTTTGCGTTATATACAAACATTTGACTCATAAGCACGAGTTAGAAACAATTAATAATTTAACAGTTTATCATCTCTGACTAACACAGCACAGGGTTTAGCATAGCTTGGAATCGCTTGGCTGTGTGTAAGCCAAGTCAAGATGGTATTATTATTATTATAAATATTTAATTTGTTTTTATTAGTGCAAGAACTACTCATTCTGATAGTTCCACCTCTGACAGAATAGGTAAAAACGAATGTTACATGGAAACTTTACCCATTATCATAGTTCTGTTAGGACGGTTACAAAGACAAAGTTTTACTGAAGTAATACATTAGTAGTACATGTCATTTCGATTTCAAATTAATACGAACATTTCAGTTCAAGAAGCGGCGACGAAATTTAAGAAGGAATTGGGCTAAATAACGCTACTACATATGTTATGTAAATGTTTACTGACAAACCTGACGATACTTATAAGTGGTCACTACCGCTTATAGACATGTGTTCAGCCAGATTAAAGAAGTGTAGCAGTTTTTACTTGATCGTTACAGAGTTCAATATAATAGCTATCCGAGATCATATCGAACAGAACTACAAATATTCCCAATTATAGAAATGCACGGTATAGAATAACGTGCGGAATAACCGATGAACCACCGCACCGAGTCCAAGAATGAATGAAAGGCTGAAATGGATTGATCCTCATTCTTCAGAAATAGAAGGTGGTTCAGATTATTATTATGAAAAATAATTACTCTGAACACGCATAATTTTAAGGTTGTTGAATCTCAAGGAATATTCTTGTTTCGATTCAAGTATTTTACCTCGTGAATATCTTTGGTTTTGACAATGATTTAGACTGCCAATATTATTGTTTGAAGTGAAATTGATGAAACGCCAACTGGAACGCCCCTTTTTATAGGTGGTTATATATATAGTACAGTGAGGTCTCACTTCAGCTTCGTAAAGCATCAACAATTGTAATGAAGCTATATTTAATTCCCCAGACGCTCTTTTAAAATTATTTTACTTCAGTCAATAAAAGTTTACGTAACTATTTATTATTAATAGCAAAAAAAAAAACAAATTTAATTCGAAGATATACTCGACCGTTCCTATTTTTCTAAGGAACTATATTTACGATTTTAATGTTTTCTTCTTCTTTTTATTTTATATACCTGCATACATTTTTCAAAGGCATTTTTGTAAGTAAACCAACTACCTCTTAGATCGTCCTACACTTTGTATGACGCATATTTCAATTACGTGGCGTAAATATTTGCTAGACATAAAGTAAAGATGAGGCCACATAAGCCAAATGTTATAAGCAAATCCATAAAGTTAGCCAAATAATAAAAGAAATAAGATTAAATCAGTTCACAATAAACTTTAGCCGCTTGTAATTAGGATCTAAATTGGTCTAAAATTTAGCAGTCTCCTCATATCAATGTACAACTGCGTATTTATCACATATACGAGAAATACATGACATTCACGCCATCTACTATCAATTGTTGGAACTAAAATTATCAAAGAATTTTTCTTGAAGCAAATTGTGTCACACGCCTGTTCGATGTTCGTAATATGTTCGACAAAATACAATAATCATTATATTATTTTGTATTGAATATTCACAATTTAATTTTTGAATAATAGTAAACCATAATGAACAGCCGCCGAGCTAATAAACGTTTCAGCATAATTATATTTCATGCGTGTGTATCAATAATTTCAGATGTAAGCATTAAAATTGTTATTTCGGCAACTTTATAATTATTTATTTGTGAATATTTATGAACATACTATGTTGAATAACTAAAATCCCACACACAAACTGCAAATTTGTACAACTAGATATTTGTGCTATAAAAATGCTGATTTATTTCATCTCTCTTATTCTCGATACGAGTAGGTTTGTTGAAATTATAAAATCAATGTATAAAACCTACCTATATCTTTATAATTGATGCATACATTTTCTAAAACCGTCATGTATTTTATAATTAATTCGAGTAATTTATCTGTCATAATGAAAAAAAAACTTTACATTTCCTTAAATTTATAATAGCAACATACATGACCTGTATAAGTATTGCCAAACGTACACCAGTTTACTAGATCTATAACAAAAGAGCCTATATAAACAGAATCGTTAAGCTTGATTATTTTATAATATTATAATTCAGTTCAGGATTCATACGCTCACTTTGGATAATTCTGCAAATTTTCAGTTATCACTAATCCCATTTTCAATACATCATAGTATCCAATTGAGCATCATTATATCAGAAAAAAAATAAAAAAGTACTATGTCCACATACTTCATCACTACGAAATACTTAATATTAGAACACTTTGAGAAATTTATCCCTTAAAGGCAAACCCTCCACGCAGTACCGAAGTTAATTACACATTACTTCTTCTGAAGCTGATATATTTTCCTCATTTACACTCATTTCTTTTGGACTCGTCCTAAATCATAATTTGTGCTATTACCAGCAAAGTGGAATGTCAGATGTTAACTTTACGTATAAGCCAATTTTGTAAAATACCAACCATTAGCTTCACCTACTTGAAATATTTGTGTTACCTATTTAATATCTAGACTTCGCAAGGAGCTAAATATATCATTCAGATTAATATATAAGTTCATTAACCTTACTATGCCATTTTTAAAGTTTACAACTTCTTATCGCCGGTAAAAATATTTATACGCTACGTATCTTAATATTTATATCCACTCTTTCAACACTGTTCACTTGTTTTCGTATGAACTTCTGATTATGCTACGGTTCTTTCATTTACATGATAAAGTTGAATGAACCAGCTTCTCGATTAAACAATTCAAACATGAGAAAAATACACCAACTCTTGTTTGTACCACCTAGATAAAAGACGACAAAATTAAAAATAACAATATTAAATTCAATTCAATCGTATCCTGCCTAAGAGAAGTTCGTGCATCGATTACATAGTCTATTAGCTTCCTTTTCGTACTTGCATTCGATTCTTGTTCAACCTTTAGTAAGATAAAAATGTACGTATTGTAAACATGTATACACACGTTTTTGATCGGTAGTAAAAGCACTAAAAAGTTACAAATTAATGTCGAGACGTTTAATTTGGTGGATAAAAAAATACCTGCTAGTTTTTTTTTAGGTCGTTTATTTACAAGACAAGACAAGTACTTTTTCTTATACTCGTCCGTTCCGCTCACCCCCTGTTTTTGCTGTCCCGTTTCAGTGAAGACGGTGAACTAGCAACTGCGTATTATTAATTTTCGTCCAGTTTTTCTCACCTCAATGTTTCTTTGTTAAAAGTATTATAGGAATAACGTTCGAGAAATTAGTTTCTCGATATCCAATACTCGTATATAATGTTCATTGAAATTTTATGTAATTGAGTAGTTTGTTGAAAATTTGTATTGAAATTTAATTATATTGTCAATTTGATCTAATTATTAATCGTATCTCAAACATAAACAATAGAACAAACAAACTTATCTAGAGTAACTCATTGTATGCGCGCCTGTCCTTTACTTTGCATGAGAATTCCCTGTTTGCTTACTTGCTAATTACAACGAGATAAAGGTGATTGAAGTTGGTTTTATTTAATTAAATGTTTTCAGTTGCGTGACACAATTAATTCAAACCTCTATTTAGTCTGCCGTTTCTTTGTTTTATTGTTGATAACAATATACTCATGGTTAAAGTGCAATGCTCTCTAAGAAGTTAGCATTGTTCTTGATAACAAATGATATGTATAAAGAGAGACATGATATGCTAGCGTGATGCGTTATTCTTCAAGCCTTACCTTACATACCCTATCTGTCTGAGACTAAGACATAAATATTTACTTAATCATTGTAGCAAAAAAATATATTATCAAACGGTCACTTAAACAAAACTTATTAAGATTATTTCGTGTTAATTATAACGAAATATGTTACTGAAATAAAACCTTTGCTTACGTATACAATTTTTACATTAAGACGTTCGGTTGTCACTTTTTAAGATAAGTGTGATTGAATTTTTATTCCTCCACTTCGTTCTATATTCAAAATATAATTTAGCGTAGAAGAGCATAATAGCATATATTATATACGACACGTGAAAATGTTTGTGAAATGATCTTCAACTTACCGTTTTTGTATTTTTAAAAAAACACATCAAAATTATATTCTACACATATGTATGTTTAAGTGCTTGTTTGACAATCAACACATAAGTGATATGTATTTATATTCGCGATATTAAGTTGTTTTCATTTAACTGGAACCAGTAGAATTTCGTGAATCAAAAGTTCCACACAAAAATAATACTGGAGTTCAATACCGCGTGCTTGACGATTGTTATGTTATGATAATCCTAATCCTATTTGGCATACCTGCAACTTGGACCACTGTATTCTACCGATACATCGGCTAGCATTCCGCCAAGCGAGCTTCGCTCCGAAAACCAGCTCCGTGGTAGTGAGCTGGTATGATCCAGTGGCCGCCACCTCCTCTTGCACGGTCTTCCAGCGTGCTTCGTGTGCGGGAGTGTTGGCTCTGAAGAAATAATTACTTTTATACTCGAACGCTCGGATCATTAACTTATAATAAGTAGATACACACAAACTCAGTAATTAACTCTCATAAGTATATAATGAAAACAAAACATTAGCTAAATCTCAATAAATAAATTTACTTCTGCGTTCTCTTCGCTTTTTCAATTTCTTCGCTATCGCTCTTAAGGTAATTAAGAATTAATAATTAATATATCGAATTATGTAGTTACCTGCGTATAGATGCGAAGTACTGTCCAAGGAAATCCTTCGCATCGTTGAGCACCTCTTGCGGCTCCCTGGGCACGTCGCCGCGGCCAGGGATCGCCATCACGCTCCCGAGACACGCCCGTTCGTTGCATAGCGTCGGCTGTGGACAATAGAAGATATCTCTTTATAATATATGAATAGGTTTTAATATTTTTTTGAAATGTAACTGAAATAAATGATGGATTAACATATCAACACTGCAAATTATAATTTTCTTAAGGCAGGATTAAGGCTATATTTATTTTTAATTGGTTATATTTGGTATAGTATTCTTATGTCCTATATATTTGTGGGGATAAGTTAAAAGAAACCATTCTAATCAGCCTATGGCTCCCAGTTTACACTTTTTCACTGAATCAAACCTGCGGTTTTGTTGTGAAAGCCGATCTGTGGTTTACTTTTGAAACGCTAATTGAAGTGGCATTAGGATGTTTCTAAACAACCTACACAAAATTCTATCACAATACATTGAACTCCTCTCAATACAATAATATCTCCGGATATATTTTTAAAACTAAACATATCCACTTCGTGAAGTGAACGCAAACAGTATCACTGAACAATACAGCGAGAAATAAAAGTATGTTTGTCTTCAGAATAGAGAGAGTACCTAGAGAAAACAATAAACTTCAGAGAGCTACAATTTAAGGCGCTGAAACAAAATACGTTACAATACCTACAGTCCCCATTGTTCGGGATCGCGCGAGTGTAACATACCACTTAGAGCCACACAATATTCTTCAGTTAATTTATGTTAAATAATAGAGAAATATAATTTTCACATTTTTATTAATGATTATTTTGTTTAATTTTAGCTAGAATTGATAAATTATTAATTATTACATGTTCATAAAGGATTATTTTGTTTATTTTAGCTAGTACAAAAAACCTTAAATACATTTTTCAAATGTTCTATGTTTATTTTTTTGTTTAATTTTTGCTACTTTTTGATACATTATGTTTTTTTTTCAAAAGTTCAATTTTGTACAATTATCATTATTGAAATATATCTGCAGAATTACTTTTTTATTAAAATCTCTTCTAATACTATCTACTGTTAACATAATAGTTGCTACAATTAACGGTTCTCGCAATGCTTATCGTCACATACCTGACTTTACAAAGTTACGTGTATTGTTAGTTAAATCACGTTTTATTGCCGTCAAAGGAAAACATCGCGAAGAAACCTACATACGTATGTACTTTAGAGTTATCCATAATGTTCTCTAAGTCGTGTCAAGTTCCATTTCAAAGCACAATCGGCCAGTGTGGTAAACACTGGTCTCAACTCTTCTCCTTCTGAGAGGATACCCATGTCAGACAGTAACTTACGATAAAAAGTAACGATAAGATCACGGTGATGATGTTAATGAGAGTCATATTTAATACCGACAATACTAACTGAAATCATAAGCCATGTATAGGTACATATATAGGTCTAGTTCCTGTTGCCACCATCACCCAAGGTTGACTGGTAGGGAATGCCATTATGCATTAAATAGGCCCTTGTACCCACCCCCACGTTCTTTACGTTGTCATATAAGAATAAATGAATATAAAAATACATATTTCAAAATTATAATTATAATACGTTTCAACACTTTATATAAATATATTCTCCCTGAAATAAACAATAAACTTTCAAGTAACTTAAATATCGAACGCTACGTTAATTATTCATTTGCTCAGTAGCTTACACTACGTTGCAGAATAAGTGCCACTTTTCGTTCGATATAACAAACTTTGGTACTTTCAAATTACTGAAATATTAATGCTACATTAATTCTAGGCTTGCTTAGTACGATTAACTTACAGTACCGTGCGCGAAAGGTGTAAATTTTCGATAGAAATATGTGTATTTAATTTTCAATTAGAGGGAATTAATTTTGTATCTTATTAATTTGATTTTAAGTTTTATAAGAGAGTAGAAATGGCATCCTGAGTATGCTATCCAAGGGCAACACCATATTGATGGTTACATAACTCATTTTTTTTTATTCGTCTTTATATTATAAGCTTTACGTAATAATGCTATGTCCTAGTGATTCTACATTAGAATAGGATGTATATTTCTAACTATTTTCAGAAAACAACCAAACCATAATAATAGTCTAATTCCAGTAATATAGGTCTCTCCACTATAAAATTGGATCGACTAGCGAAGTGAGCGTCTGATATTCAATGATGTGATTTCAGATTGATTTGAATGCTGTTAGGTAGGAAAATAGCGTAACTTGATTTATATTGCTGCTATAAACAGTTCTTTTAACTGTAAAAATGGTGAATTAAGGAAAACAAATATCCGGTAAAAGCAAAAACAATACGCTGACTCTGATGGTATCACATATACTTTGTTCAATTTTCAAATTTATATAATGTGTTTCTAATTATTGAAATTTGGTTAAGATGGAAAAACAAACTCACAACTACCAGCTTATCAGTCAGTAACCACTGGACGTATATTAAAGTACTTATATACATACATACATATATTTATTACTTCGAATGTTACAAACTTTCCAATTGATGCTGCTCATTAGAGCAAAAGTAATATACTATTGCATTACATTTTATATAATTAAATTGCTTTTTATTATACATATTTTTTCGAGATCGTTGAAGCTACCTGTTTAAGAATGAGTAAAAAGATAAAATACTAGTAGTGTAACAATGGCATGAGAAGATTCGATATGTCTATGTTTCATTTCATGTGCTGAGAATAATTAACGAAGAGGTATCTCCAACTTACCCCAAACAAAAAATGAAAAAATAGAACTGTTAGAGCCAGTTAGTTACTGCAAAAGCAAGTCTGTTAATAACATTAGCCCACATAAAACACAATAGTAGAATTGAAGTTAGTAATAATTACTGTGTGTCCTATTTCGGGCTGGCCGCAGACGACTTTATAAAAATAAAGACTGACATGATCGCCTTTAGGTATCGCGCGGCAAAATGACCTTAAAGCCGAAACACAAATTGTTTTGAATGTACTGCCCAGGGCATATAGTCTGCTTGTTCAACCACCAGTCCACCGCATGTTAGATTTGTCTCAATAATGCAAATCAATACGTGACTTTTGTCTGCTTTATTGATTCATTTTACTCAATTGAGAATATTTCATCTAACTCATAGGTTTATTTTATTTATTTATTTATACTTTATTTGCAACTTAAAAAAATATATAAGTGACAAAAAGGCGGACTTAATGCTAAAAG
>DVPR01001789.1:0-10344 GCA_018239345.1 Oxynetra stangelandi | reverse complement strand
AAGAGACTGATGAATGTAGACGAAGCACGTCAGGTTTGCAACGACAGAGATGTTTGGCACTCCGTGCTCTCTGCCTATCCCGCTAGGGATCTGGCGTGACGGTTATTTATTTATTTATTTATTTACATATATAGATACTTTTAATTAAGGTTAGTATTCTAATACTGTATTTTAATATAGTGTAAGCCACTAGCAACTCAGTGTGTCCATACAAAGATAATCTAATTATAATGCTAAAAGAAAGTTTAACATTATTTACGAGTTACATGATACTCGTATTGGCGGAAGAAATTTTACCTTCGGTGGGGCGGTGGCATGCGCGCCATCGTACACATAAAGATGGTCGTTGCAATCAAGCTGCAGCATTTCGAAATGCAGCATGAACCGCTGGAGGATGCTATGTGTCTGGAAGGTGACTGTGCAATCCAGGTTGCGTTCGTTGCGGGACCACAGCACCCCGCCATCCAATTTCCGATACTGCCGTTGTAGGAAGTGATCCTTGCATAGCGAGTCCATATAGTCTGGGGACAAAAGATAAATACAATTCATATTGACATTATGGCATAATATAATACTTCAGCAGCTGTAGGATATTTTATTTATTTAGGAATAGAATTTGGTGTGGAGCCCATGCTAGAGAATTGCAATTAGGACTTGTATGCATATTTTGAATTCTTGAAATAATTTCTTGTCATATGTACTTTTTTCACTAGGATAAACTGTGCTTCAAATCATTGTGAACGAACGCAGAGAACTACCCAAATGATTGGGCAAATATACATTGACTTGTTGTTGTGATCCGACAATTTACTTTTATTTCGTAAAAGTTTCTTAACAGTTATTGAACATGTAGGAACATAATTTGTATAGTTTTTTTTATATTTTTATAAAATAATATAGCATAATTTTTATAGTTCTTATTTTGCATTTTTTATGTATTCTTTAAACTAACTTTCACTTTACTTTATTAGCTTTTATTTCGATCGCAGCAATTTAACGCAACATCAGAACGGATAAAACAATAATAACGATTTTTCTCATAGGGTTACAAAAATTAAGCGGTTGCCATTACGCACAATCTTTTTTCTTAGAGGTGTCTTAAAGGCGTGATTGATGTGGCAAAATAGTAAACAAGGCAATTTTAAAGTGATTTGGCAAAACTGTTTTCGTACTTCAATATATATTTTCATGTATAGATATGAAAAACGAAGGAAGTAGAACCAAAAAAGGCAAACCTGTTAAACATGCGCTAAGTCCTGTTCCATCAAGGGAGAATTATTTCGTCATAAATGTTCTTTGTGATCTACACCAGCACCGCCCTAGTTATTTCGTGTTTGAAGTGATGCAAAAGAAAACCACAGTTGCTACGATGATAAAGATATTTATGATATGACGTTCAAATTTCTCTTCAAAGCATTTCTCTTCAAAGGACAATTTCTATCATCCAACTTTTCAAGCGATTCATAAAATTGAATTTCGAGTTTACTCAACTTCGATTCAGTTATCGGCTAGATAGAAAGAGTTTATCAAATAACCACTATCAATGATCTCCAAAGATATTCGGTCGCGGCGAGCACATCTCTTAGTTGTACTGAAGTGAATCTAAGATAACGGCCGTCGCTTGATTACGCGCGGTCAGCCATGTAAGTGAATTATAACAATTTTATTTTAGAACCAATATAAAAAGACCGGTCGATCCCTAGTTCAGTGTTTACCTAGTTTTGTTAAATATTAATAGTGATCAGTCCATGGTGTCATGTTGCTAATAAGTGAAGTGTCTTTACGACAGCGTCTTCAGAATCAAGAATATCTCTACAATGCTACAGTTTTGAGATTTGTATAGATGTGACTGCTCACCAAGTTAACTTTTCGTGTCTTGTCAATATTTATTAATATTTAAAAAGCAATTAAAAACGACATATTAGCTGACTAGATTTATAGATTAAAAATATAACATATACGAATCAATTATATTTTATTCAGAGTTTAACTAGCGTAGACTATTATGGTTACATTTTTAATCATAGTTTAAGCAAAAGTAAATTAATTTATATACTCGTATGTTATAACGGTATTCAGATTTAATGCTAGCTTGGAAATCATCTTAACACAAGTTCCTAATTAGCGTTTTGGTAAATTTAAAGATTATCTTCACGCATTTGAACTAAACTCGAATTGAACTGAATTCGATCATTATAAAAGAGACACATTCTTTCCATTTAACATTTTCAGGAGCGGCTGCAGCTCATTGGCGTTCCTATCCATCGTGCTGCTTCTAGTCTACACATCGTCAGCACCAACTCCCCGTACCCTCGACACAATGATATCAGGAGAGACTCGAGGCTTAGAAGTGCCTAGGGACCTTATTGCAGGAATCGGAATCGGATCGGGTGCAGTTCAGCTGGTTATCAACGTACATACTGATAGTCATGGAAACATCGAAGTATACACGAATTGACTAAATGACGATGAAAACTTTAAAGAACATCTTACTAAGCAAAAAGCCGCATTATTAAACTCTATAATGCAGTGAGGAGAATGCAAATATTTAAATGGTGATCTAGTGACCTCAGCGCAATTTATATTCAAGCCATGATCCATGATAATGGCTGTGCGAAGAATCCGTAAAATTCCCTCTGTTATGAGCATTAAGAACATAATTTCGAGCAATTACACGAACCGAGTCGAATTCCGTTTGGCATAACTGCGATTGTAGTTACGACTCATCAGCCAAATGACATTACTAAAGAAAACACTAACAATGTGTTTATTACCACGTAAACATTAGACCAAAAATACCAAATGCTTCCTCCGTGAGACATATTTACTAATGTGTGTCGCTGGAAATCGTCTCACGTTTCGCTCCACGAAGATATCGGAGCTTATCGTATCTATGAAAAAACGATAAAAGGGTAAGATTCTTTTCTAGGAAACTGTGGTTTGTAATGTATTTATTTCGCACGACACGTTTACATCACCAATACGCTCGACGTGAGCTCGAGTTCCATCTCGCCAAGCTTTATATTTGACGCGCTCCGTGAAAATCCGATGCCGCTGTTTCGTGTAACATAATTCGCTCTGCCTCTTTGATTCCATTTTGTTAGAGAGAAATACTTGTTAACCTTCAAAATGATTAAACGTGAAGGGCTTTTAAGTCTTTGCTCGCCCTGTTTTCCCGGTCGTAACATTTTTCCACTCAACAGCATCTTGTATTACTTTTTCTCGCAAGATTCCCGACAGTTTAGCTTATTGGCTCGTATATTTCAACACTATAAATCCTGTTCTCTCGTGCACTAAGTTTACCAAATTAGTTGGTAATGTGACTGGTAAGATACATACAAAATAATTTAATTGAGTTGTGAATATCTTGACTGATTTTATTGATATTGAGATAGTCACTATATTGATTGTAAGTTTAATACGTCATTTTAATTACATTTTAATGCTCGTTCTCATAACGTGTTTAACTGTATAAAGCCGATTGAATGGATCTGTCGCTGGCAGACTGCACGATACGTGTCGAAGTGAATTACATTGCCTGTTATAGAAACTTCTATGCTGTGATGTCAATATTCAGGTTTTATGTAATTAGCAACTTTCTAGCAAATTAGAATTCTTGAATCAACTCATGCAAAATTATACCATACGCACGTTGTTATTTTCATACATTTTTATTGAGGAAACATCATTTAAAACAATTGATTTAACACTTTCCTTTTGTGATATATAATTAGTGAGTTGATTTCAAAGAAATTTAGTAAGAACAATTATCGAATCCCGGGGAAAGTAGAATTTTATTTTTAAAAATTTATCAGCTCCCTGGGGAATGTTTAATTTTTATATATTTTACATGTTTCTATGAGAAACTCTGTAATATACTACCATATAGAAACACAAATACGTTACTACGATACGATAGAAGTACTTTGGATGAGTAAAACTAAGAACAGCGAAACCCCCACAACCGGACATTGGACAATGACGTCATTACCAAAACTTATGAATATCACTATGTTTATTCGCTATTGTTTCGTTTACCTTTCTGTGCGCCAGATTTACCAATGTTTATTATTAACTACTACTAAAAAAGATATTGTCATCTGTTTCAATAGAGTGAGCACAAAGAGCTCGCTCAGTATTCATAATGTCCAATCAAACTGTTGTAATAGCCACCTCAACAATGCAGTTTACGTCACAATATGGAAAAATTTGGCAATTTCAATCGGCCTTATGTACAATGAACGTATGCGTAAGCTACATGTAGGTCGATGCGAGCCATTATTAAAATTTTAAGGACCAACTTACAGAGGTATTTTGTGTGTGGGTTTGAGTTTAATAATATCCAATTGCCAGTCACTGTGTCAATATACGTTTTTAAATCACAAATTCTGACAAAAAAATCATTATCATTTTACTGGACACTGCTCTTCCCAGCTGGAGAAAATTCGGGCAAACTAATTTTACAACATATTCCAGAATTTTACAACATATTATATTACAGAAATCACGAGTGACATAATTTGTATTCATTTTAAATATTATCTATTGATATTGGCATGTGCCAATTATTATGTTCAATTATCGTACGGTTAATGAGGACGTCCGTATCGAGAAAAACTATACGCTAGAAACATGAAGTGCTTTTTATAATTTTGAATATAACATGGTTTGTAGTAAAACAAAGTTGTTTTTTTGATCCTGTTAAAAGTTAATTATTTAAAATAACGGGGTCCGTCAGCAACAATATATTAAATAACTACCGTGCACGACAACGTCCATTTCGGCAGGAAAACTACAAAAAGTCAATCTTGAAGCTTCAGAATTTTCACAGATTGTTTTTAATATACGTACCATAAGATAATAAAAAACTAACTATTTCAAAAAAGTGTCTCACTCTCGTAAGAAACTGGTTAAAAATATAATTGTCACGATCCAGTAATAGTACCTACTGTACCTTTTTCTTCTCATGTATAAGAGACGCTAGGACTATGTGTCCAAGTAGTTAAGCCATGATTTATTATGTGATTAAAATTGGAGGCATTTCATCTTGCTCCTCCAGTTCTAACATCGACGGCTAAGAGCTTCAGCGATTGCTTTGTACAAGGTGGCGCCTAATTTATATTTAAATTTATACAGCCTGTTTTTTAATTTAACTTCTGCGCATTCTAGTCATTATACAACAGAGTCATAATGATTTCTTGATAATCAAAACGATTAATATATCAAAACGAACGTGCGAACTGATTGAAATGAAATTGGGATCTAACTTCCTGATTTGAAACAAACGCCTAGCAATAAGAAACAATCCAATCGTGGCGCGGGAAATGAAAAGCGAGACGGAAATAGAGGCGTCTCGCTCCCGACCACGATTTACAGGCCTTCTAGAAATTGAAGTTTGGGGCTATAGGAACAGCGTTATTTGATTTCGTACTGAGTTATGTAGCTACACACTTCAGAACACGCGACTGTGGCTTTATTAATGTTGGATAATACAACATTCCTGTAACTGAATTGCGGTGGCAAATTGCGTTGGTATGTATATGCACGCCTGTATATATAATTAGATGCTTGGCATATAATTAATATGATTGATGAATATTAAAACCTTTAGTTTAACATTAATACAAATATGAAGAAATTTAGTGATAATGCACAATCCGCGTTAGATGAATTTTTGACATTTTGCTAAATCGCAAAGAATCATAGTATCTTTAGAATTAGAAAAGTAAAAAAGAAATCACACATTTTAACTGAATGCAATATTGACTGATCGTTATGAAGGGTGGCCGTAAAATTTTGCAAAATGTAATAAAAAGATCATAAAAAATGAATTGCGATTTGAAAAAAAGGGCCAACACTTAAATTTACTGGCGACACTCTACAAAAGGCTGCAGAAGTCGTAATCTTTATTATCCCGTAAAGGGGCCATGGTTCACTGGGTAATGAATTGTAAAATCGACGATGATAACAATAAGCGCCCCTCCAAGTTACATAACATTGAATACACTCGAATAGGAAACTAGGAAAAACTTGAATGGTGGAAATAGTAGGGCTTCAGTAATGGAATAATTTATTATTAATTTAATTTTTCAAGTTTTTGTTAAATTTCACATAATGTTTATGATTTTAAGACTGCACATCTATTCACATTGTGAGAGACAACAAAATTATACATTATTCCCAAACTAGAGACCAACATTTATCCGTGGAACAGAATCTTCACTTCACGTTCAGAAGAAATATTTAAATATATACAGAATAACTATTATTCATACATATAGTCGTTGAAGCCATAATTAATAGGTTTGTAAAATTATTAGTGCGCCTAGATTTCGAATGCATTGTTCGTGTATCTGTCAACGAAAATATGTTATTGTTTTTTAATGAATCCCCAGAAGCATGGCACTCCCGCCTCGTGGCCCGCGCGCTTCGCTTAAAGCAAAGTTACACAAACGGAATCTTTAGCCCTCTACGAGCAGGACGCGGGCGGCGCCGCGGTGCATTTAAAGCGTTTAGTTTGCGCTCAATTTATGACATTATTTACATAGGAAGTTCAAAATACTCGACATTGCCGCTAGCACTATGTATAAGCTCAGAGTTTTGGAACATTAACATTTCTCACGAATGCGCTTGTATGCTTCATAAGAAATCTCAGTTATTCTATGCAATAAAATTTGTTTATATGATGAAATATAATTATTTGAACATGTTTTCAAAATATATTAAAATAAAGAGAAAAGTAAATAAAGTGCTGTGATACAGCGAGTAGTAAGTTTTAGAACCGGTTATATTTAATTTCATAACACAAATAATTTCTAAGATGGCTTTTAGGGATTTTAACTAGATCCCCTATGAATGATGGCAAATTTTTAAAACATTAAACTAGTCTATTTTTAATAATAATAATGTATAATGACCATTTGTTTGTAAATAATCACAAGGCAAGGGTGAATTAGTGTTTTAGTTAAGTAATTCAATGGATTTTAATTAAAAATATCATTGTTACCGGCGGTGGCGGCAGTATAGTCTTTGACACTATTCGGTTTCCTCGTCGATTGGAAACGTCGAAGCAATTTCAGTGTTATTATGACACTGGTTTTTCATTATGTTGTTAATTTTAGTTTAATGATTTTTATAGTGATCGAATGTACCGACATTGTATATTTGTGTATTAACAACGACCATGAGAAGGTAGACATGAAACATCCCAGCCGGCAGCGCACGCGATAGTAATTTCGCAACATCCGGTAGTGTTAATACGTAGCGTTGTTCTAACAGATAACGAAACAACATTTATAAATATCTTTCCAACACATGTACCTAATATTTTCAATTTCAAGAGATCAACCAGCAAAAATATATTCGCATTAAAACAAAACTGAGCCCCCTAATGCTGGAATCGAGTAAAAATGTTATGTATTATGTGTGTAATTCATCAAATAAAGTACTTTATAGCATACGCAATATCAAGGTATCTTTAAAATTAGTAATAAAATATTTTTAGCATTATTATTATATGCAGAAATAATCTTTTATTTTCTATTTAATTTCATATAAGTCTTCCAAATTGTCTATTACAGCAACAAGGACTATAATCGCGTGAGCACTCCCCTGGAGACACTAAACTATGCCAAGAGGCGGCCGGCGTGAGCTCCCCGATGCCGCATGGTAATTGCACCCGTAATAACTTATTACTCGCCTGTGATAACGGGTAATTGACGTAATGGGGTCGTTTACTAATAGTTGGCCGCTGCTATCTCTGCTTTACCGTAGTAAAAATACAGGAATAGAAGCGTTACATATAATCCTACCGGACATTGTTATCAAATTGACAAACGACATTCGACACAATTACTCGTATACAAGTGCTATTTATGGACTCTTGCATAGTCTCGATGTTATTCCAATATCATGTGGGATCCGAAGAACCGCGTCGTGTGTAAATACATGATCTTTATCGGTGTCTTCGCAAACAAAACATTAAACAGCTTCCAAATAGAACTTTTTAGAATAATGACGACATTTTGGGTCAATTTTATAGACATTCACATGATCCAACACAAGGCAAAACAAGATACCAGGTAGCTAAAGAACTTCATTTAAATATACAAATAAATAACCGCCACGCCAGGTCCCTAGCGGGGTAGTAAGAGAGCACGGAGTGCCAAACATCTCTGTCCTTACAAATCTGACGTGCTTCGTCTACATTGATCAGTCTCTTCATGCATGCACGCCGGTTTCGGGGACTCCTGACTCATACTCGGCACCTAAGTTCATCAAGCCTCACATTGTACATCTGTTTTGTTATTCTTTCATCATCCATTTTTTCTAAACTGCATTTGCACTCACGTGGACATGTCTTTACTGTTATCGTTAGAGACAGCCTGGTACATTTGAATGCTGTTTTTAAATGATGCACTTTTTTTTGTAAATGTAGCCAATTCTTTTGAAAATAACAATTGTAAAATAAATAAATAAAATAATATCAGGAGACATTTTATATACGTTCATCGAAATTAAGCCAGACAGAACCTGCGCTATTCTTCTCAGACGAAAAAATGTACACATAGAGACTTCTAAACACGTATACATTATTTTTGTCCAAAACAAGAAGTGCTAGTTTCGCAAATATTACTGCTAGGTGCAGTCGTCCTGTAATTTTATGAAAATGCAAAGTTATAACTATATAATTTAAAATAAAATTGATATGATTTTATTCAAATATGCAAATTCATTAAATGTGTTTGTTAAGCCTTCATTTTTTATATTTTTTTTTATAAATTTTACCATTTAGGTCTATAGGTGTGTAATCACCGATTGAAAGTAGCAAATCATAAGCACTGCTAAAATTAGATTGTTTCAAGAAGTCTGTTGACGTGCAAAAGGAGCTATACTCTTTATGTCTGTTGCAACGTAAATAAACGCATTTGCGACCTCCGCACACGACACGATTCACGTTCGTGGTTTTGAACGCATTCATCGTTGGATATTTTTCAAGAACACATCGGTCGTACCCATCTAAGGCGAGGCGGGGGGCGGTATCGACCGCCCCATTACTCCGGTCATTCAACCCGCGTAGCGTAGTCTACGACGTAGCGTAGCTCCGGCATAAACGTTTTTTCTATGCGATATGACGCCCGCCCTTTTTTCTCTAGTAGACTATTTTTTATTTAAAGCATCTTCGTTTCTATGCCAGTGGGTCGTAAAATAAGAACAGTGTACATCATATGGAGCTAAGCTATAGTATATTTACCATTATTGAATTATCGATGCATTATTTTTTCATTATTCCAGTGCACTTGACTACTAATACATATAAGTAACGATTCAAAATAACGCAAAACTGGCATAATAGTTCTTCGTTCTTCTATAATACGCCGAAATGAGTATATACGTTCAATTAACCTTAAGTGTTGATACAGCTGATCGATTCGCTTAACGAACATCCCGAGTATGGGATAGCATTGAAAGAGCAAACTCTGCTGTATCAGGCGGACCAGACTGGCGCGGGGCCAAGGCACGCCATGCGGCTGCGCCGACCCCCATGAACTCGCCAACAAACACTCGTTATGGTCCGAAGTCTTTATCCTGTAATCTGCATGGCCTAGTTGTTATTGTGAAAGTTAGCTTAGGCGTTGGAACTTTAAATTGTAGAAGTTACACACGGATATGGCCAGCACTTAATGTTGGCACGTAACAAGTTGGCAACCTCCTCCATAGCACGGATAGACCACTGGACTGGAAACCAACTTTGAAAACAATTCCGACATCTCTCTTCAAACAAACTAATGCATTCGTTGAAAGATCGTGTTTTTAAACACTCTTGTTAAAACGTATTAGGGTGACGATAAGCGCGGACCCCTCTCTGTAACAGGCAAGCTTGTAGCTCACTAGGCCAAGCCGCTTCAAGGCGGTTTATCTAGCAATCATCCTTGAAGCTGATGATTTCATGGTTTTTACCAGCAATTTCTTAGCTTCTGCTATATCTAGGCACCCTGGAGAGAAGTACATTATTAAATATTTAAAGGCTAAATATAGCCCTAGGGAGAAGGGGAGCACGGCTTTACATTTAATAACAACCCGTCACCAATGTGTACAACCAATGCACAACGACCGCGAGAGAGAGTCGCAACAGTGTTGATTACTGAAAAAATTTAAACGCGCTTATCTTTTTTGTCGATTTTGCGCTTCCCGTGCAAACAATGTTGATTGGAGCGATCGTTTTACACGTAGCGCTTCGCACGCACCGCCGGTTCAGCCTAATTTTTAAACTAACGGGTGGGCCTCGGAGTTTTGCGAATTTGAAAAATTCATAAAAAAAAAAAACAAAAGTAATATTAAAAC
>DVPR01001788.1:0-10349 GCA_018239345.1 Oxynetra stangelandi | reverse complement strand
AACCGGCGTGTATGTATGAAGAGACTGATGAATGTAGACGAAGCACGTCAGGTTTGCAAGCACAGAGATGTTTGGCGTTCTGTGCTCTCTGCCTACCCCGCTAGGGACCGGGCGTGACGGTTATTTATTTATTTATTTTTATTTTGTATATATTTCTAAGTATGCATGTAATTTATCAGTCGCGTGTTTACGTGGATACTATTATTATTATCTGGTATTTGACTACGTAGTAAAATGAATAAAAAAAGCGTTGAACTAATATAATTAAATTTGGTTATTAATTTTTACAGCTGGTATATTGGGATGAAAGGTCTCTCTTCTTCGAGCACAAAGTTGTGACCTTGTATGATGACAAAGTACGGTATCTGTTGGTATCTCGACAATTTTCCATTGGAAAATATGGAGCATCAACGGTAGCTTTGCTGGAAGGGTTGCCTGGATCTGAACGAAGACAAACTGCTCCAGAATATATTACAAGTTGGTTACATAGTATGGCTATTTCAAGTGAACGTTTGAGAAAAGGACGGTGACCAAATGTCATATTTATATATATTATAAAAACTTCAATACCAATACCAAATAATAAAAAATGAATAAATATATTGATAGTTTAATTCTGTCATTTTCTTTCATTTCCCCTATGAAAATAAAATGTAGAGTCAGTAGTTTTTAACTTTGCAATGTTTACTAGCAAACATTTTATACTTACAAAGATTTTATACAAGTAAACCAGTGATATGTATAATAAAATGACGGCTCTAAAGTGGACTCGTAATCATTTTTGTATGTGAAGAGCTTAAATATGATTTGAAACTTTTCATTTTGGTAGTGTTTGTGTTTATAAAATATGTTTAATACTGTAACGCTTTGTATTAGCCATGTATATGCATCGCTAAAAGTTTATTTTACAATGAAAACAGATTTTTGTCTTAACTTGAATGCTTAACATTGGCAATCTTTAAGAATTACTTGTAGTGGTAATGTAATAATGCAATATCATTGAACAAATAATATACCTATATATGTAATCTTTTGTATATATCCATCGCATTAGAATGTAAATAATATTTCTTGTTTTATCACGAAAAGTGGTAATATCACAGCTGATGCTTAACTTACTTTCTCTGTTCTCGATGTCTACGCAGAGAAAGGAATTGTAAGGTAGTGTTTTACGTTTCTTGTCTGCTGTAACTATATTAGGTTGGGTGTTTAGTTTTTATAGACCTAGTTCACGGAATGTAATTCAAAAAATGGACCTTATGAAAAAAAGAAAAATCATTTTTGATCGAATTCATATTTATTGTCAGAGACCGGTCAATTTACACAAAGCATCCATCAATTATATACTTAAATATCCCAATAAAAGTCAATTTACTCATTATTGAACATACTATCGAAATCCTCTATGTACTTCACGACACGCGAGAGCACTAATATATGTAAAGACGGACAGTGGAACTTTCCTTTATACTTATTTTACTGTGAAAACATCTATGTATATTTAATTTATCTGAAATATTCACATAGTTATTATGGGAAAGAACGAAACTAGTAATCAAGGTAGCAGTTATTAGTCCTTGATGGACCAACATTTTGAATTATGAACCTGACCTACAGCGGTGTAATTGAGAACACGTTTGCTGTCTTATCGAAGACCGGTTCTTTGCACTCAGCATTTCCTCCGCGTAATGAACACGCCGCGCACTCACAACCACGGTTAGTAAGCGTTCGTGTGTTGTGCGTTGAACTTGTTAGTAACGGTTTTTTATTCAATACAAACAAACAAACAAACAAACAAAAAAGATGTATTGTGTCATAGTAACAATAATAGCACTCTTGTATATATTCTGGGACGTGAACTACTTTCTACGTGTAGCCGTTACTATTGGAATTGGAAGATTGTTTCAAAAGAAGAGCGGTGTAAAGGGCGTAACTACCATTTATGGTGAGTATCGATATAACAATTATAAAATACATATTTTAAAAGACAGAGAAATGTAAATTGTTGTTTGACAGAAACAGGGCAGCGAAATGAATATTTGTCATTATACTTATACAATGTTTTACTTTCATAATATATGATCTAAAAATATTGCTATCGGTCCATAACAGATATTAGAAAGATAATGTAACATTGTAAATACACAAGTGTATTTAATAATATTGTACGCTTGCTTTTACGCAACATTTCATATAATTTGTTATTTGCGATTCAAACTATTCAATTGGAACATTTTTTACCAAACGACGAGGAAGACTACTAGCAAGTATAATTACTACTATGAAGGTCGTATCTAGTTAACGTGTATTTTTAATCTGTGTAAAATGTCAAATATTCATAATTTAAATGTTTAATCAATAAATTATTTACTTTACATGTGAGAAATTCACAATTCGAAACTCAACATTAGAGCGTCGATGATTTATACATTTCAAAACGTACCTAACGATTCGATAGTTCATCGAATTCGTTAACATTAATTAGCTACATTGTTCTTAAACATTTATGTGAACTTATGTAATATTAATGACGTGAACAATACTTTTGGAAGCGTACATTCTAGTAGGTAAGGTAGACACTGGTAAATGTTACAATTCTCATGACACTGTGACTGTAATTAATAAGTGAATATTACATTGCAGGTTTTTGCACAACACAAGACGTGGACATTTTCTTGAGGCATATGAACAATGCTCGGTATGTGAGAGAATTGGATTTCGCTAGATTCCATTTCTACGACCGAACGGGTATTTACGAGAACATCAAAGCGGTCGACGGGCACATTCTGCAAGGCGCGTCCAGCATACGTTATAGAAGAACTATCCCCATATTTAGTGCGTACAAAGTTGAAACGAAGGTAGATATAATAAAACTTATAATAATATAACAATAATAAACGTGTTGTAGGTAGAATAGAATTTGCAACTATTATTTAAGTAATCAAGTGTTGATAGAACGCAAAATGCACATGCACTTACTTAATTACTTTTAATTATTTCATATATCAACATCTGCATATATAATACGCAATTTATCATGTTAATATTCAAGGAAGCTAGGTAAAGAATGCATTTCGACTTTTGTTAGATTTCTTTTTTTAAAGGTGTAAGTGAATTATATTATTATTATTTAATTACCCTTTATTGTGTTACTTTTATTTATTTATTTATTTTATGTTTATCAATGCATAGGTATGTTTATGTGATTTGAAACGTTGTTTACAAAACTTCTATATGAGTAATATAGTGTGTATAAATTTATATTAATTTTATTATTAAGATTAGTCGACAAGGTACGTACGATACATGAGTTTCATTCAAACCGGTCTAATTATTTTCCGTGCGATGTAAAATCAGATAGATGACAAAAAATAATTAAATTGTGGACTTTTTCCCAACATCCGTCTGTATAATTATTGTTAGAACAATAATAAATTCAATGTACGGATTCTTGTGTTCTTTGTTACAGCTGGCTTACTGGGAAGACAAAACATTGTTTATTGAACAGAAGTTTATAACATTAAGTGACGGTTTCGTGCGCGCCGTGGTGCTATCAAGGCAGAATCTTCTCAATGCTGATGCAGCAGCCCTCCTCAAAGGTGTGTCGGGAGGTGAAGAGAAACTAGAATGCCCAGAGGAAATCAAACTTTGGCTTCAATCCATCGAAATATCTAGCGCTAGACTTAGAAAGAAAGACTAGAAGTAATTTTTTTTAATAAATTAGAAATGTTTATATTTTAATATTAAAATTATTTAAATAAATATGTTACGTTTGAATAAAGGTGATGGAAAATATTTTATTTCTTTTAATAAACTACCAAATAATCCATAGAACATAGAATGGAATATTTTCCGGTAACGCTAGTGTTAACAAAAAGTACATCAAAACTAACTCATCTCCAATTGAGAGGAAAATGGTGTCCAACAGTAGAAATATAAAAGTGCTGACTTATATTGAAGATAATTGATATTAAAACACATTTACATATTCAAGTATCGATATGAATGTACAATATATTATATATACGCATATACTTTTTAATTATTTTAGTTTTCATATTATTCAGCACTGTTATATTAATAAATGTAACATAATTATTAATATTTTTCGATGTCATCACAATTGTTTCAATGTGAATCGTAACAACACATTACCAAAACATTGGGACGAAGGAATCTTTTCAAACTACAAGTCGGAAGACGCTTCGAATAAAACGGAGTGCAGTTGTTTTTATAGGTGAAAAACGGCTCGGTTCAGTATAACAGATGGTTAATATAATTGGCTGAGAGAAGTGTCGTGTTACGAATCGATATAACACTCTGGCGCTTGTCACAGCTCCGGGTAATGTTACTGTTTGTTTAACATGCGCGTTATTAACACGGATTTAGACGATTATAGACATAGTGAGTGCCTTCTTTATGTTTCACAAAACAACTGGGTATCGCGTTAATGGCACTGACATTGGAGTTTGGATTGATGAGTTTGCTTCGAAGGAATGTTTAACGTATGTGTAGGTACCTGTAAATGGACTGTAATTTTTTGACTGTGTAATACGGCTTTAAACACTGTATGTGTACATGAAAAATTAGTTTTCATTTTACTTTTCTTTTAATTGTATATGTTTACTTATATTTTTTAATAGTCTTGGCTAAACGTCTTGACCAAACTAATGTGTATCTACCGGTGACTACTTATTATACTATAACGAATATCCTCAACAAATAGTTTTAAAGTCACCAAAAATTTTGACGGTTTTAGTAATGTTAGCAAATCACTGCGGGAAGTAGTTTTAAACGCTCCATAAACGTTACCTTTAATCCTTTTTCTATTGATCTCACAATGTCTTCGGATTTAGCGGGTAATACGGTGTTAAAGTAGCTCACCATTGAATATCCCAACTAACCCAATATAAAAAAATTCGACCACACACAAGGCTTATCATTATGGACTGACTATGACTTCTTGATAGTAGAAAATATAAATTCTAAAATCAAATGTTGAAATTGTAATATACGTATTAGAACAGATATTGCCAGTTTAAAATAATCACTGGTTATCAATTTTACTAATGTATACCAATAATGTAACGAAAATAAGTGCCAAAATAATTCTAGAACTGATAGCTTTGATCAATAAAGGGTTTGATTCACGTCTGGTAATTTGTTCTTTGTAGGTAAATTAAATAAACAGTAACACCAAAGATAACGATAGAACTAAGTTGATTACATTTATATTTATATATACACACTTTCGTTAACATCACCTGATAGACTGATCAACGTTAAGTTTTGCTATGAAATTTGGTACATTTCACACAAGGAGAAAGTCGAACAAATATCAAGATGTTATGATCCCAGTAAACCCAGTTAGTGGCGCTAGGACGCCGCATGTGTCTTGTCGCGTAACAATAATAAAATATCCATTAGCTGTAGTGTTGTTATCTGTGCGGCACAAAATTAACGTCTTTTAAATAGTTCCATGTTTATTTTGTTTCTTCACGAAAACATCGGAACGTTTAATATTCAATATCACTCCGTCCGGCCGATGGAAGATGTACGGTATTATTCCAAGCGCCATTTTTTTTAAAAGAGACTTTTCTTTCCTTTTTAGGTTTTCTATACTGACATTTGTTTTATATGTTACATTATATTTAGGAGACTATCTGATTTGATTCGTATCCCCTATATCATTTACGGATAAATAATTGATAAAGGCTATAAATTATTCTTTTGAAACATAAAAATGAACATTACACATAGTGTATAATTATACATCATAAATTTCCTTTGAAGTTGGTAGTAAACAATAATCGTCAATTGCAATCATCGATCAATAGTAAGCATCAAATGTCTTTTTGAATACGTAATATGTTGAAAGCAAGCAAACAAATTACTTTTTATGAAGAAAAATATGCTATGCTACGAAACTTTATGTAACAATTGTAGATTAGAATATGAGGCCACAGTCTTTTAGTAGGCCCGTCCAGCCCATGCTCTAAAGAACGGTAGTAAAAGTTTATTATATAACATTGAATGTTTTACAAGTTTCAATTACCGCTTAGCACTTAATTTCATTAATACAATTTCATTAATGCTTGGAAATGATACAATTAAAAACAATAAAGGTGATGTGAAGTTTCAACGGAACCCCAAACTGCTGCATCACATAATAATATAACCAAATGATATTATTGCAAAATATCACATCATATATAGAGTTTGATGTGTGAAATAGTATTTTCATTAAAATGACACCGTTGAATTCAACTCTTCACCCCATAGAGATACTGTTAAATATTATCTTTAATCAATATTTGTCAACATCCCGTTGTGTCACTGTAATTTCCGATTCGCCATTCGAATTTAATTTCAATGTGAGTTTTATGCGAATACTAACTAATGAAACAGACGAACTCGAACGGTTAATGCTTAATGCATCTGAAAACGGCTGCTCCGATTATATTGTAACTTTGGTTAAGCCTGAGAAGTTCATGAACGCTTTCGACGCTGTCACGCATAAAGGAAATATACGAAGAAGCGATAGAAAGGTCATATTTTTGCCCTCATTCGAAATAGATGGCAATGAGAATAAAATTGAACTGGAAAGTGTTTTAAATATGAAAGAGGCTAGTTTTGTGCCGAATCTATTACTGATTGTGCCCTCTGAAATATATGAAAACTGTCAAGGCTACGATTTAACAACTCATAAATACATTGGCGTTGATAACAATAATGAACTCAAAAAGCTTGGTCATTGGAATTCATGCACTGAAATGTTTGAAATGAAAGTGGATTTATTTCCACATGCCATGACGAATTTAGACGGGAGAGTGTTAAAAGTGGCGTGTTTTACTTACAAGCCGTATGTGCTGCTCGATCTTAATAGAGATGTTGCGCCCCTCGGCCGCGATGGTATGGAAGTGCGAATTGTGGACGAATTTTGCAGGTAAAATTCAGAGGAAAATCATGTTATGCTATATCAGCTTCATGTTGTATTTTTTTCAATTATTAGTGTATACAACACAGTTGTTTAAATAATTTTGATGCCTCTTTCTTGCTTTTAATTAGTTAAAGCTGGTAATAATAGGTTTATGGAAATGTCTATGTATATATACAACAGCTAATTAAATTTAACTTCTTTGTCCACAGATGGGTAAATTGTACAGTGCAGTTAGTTCGCGATGATGCGAACGAATGGGGAGAAATATATGAAAATATGACCGGTGTCGGTGTACTTGGAAATTTGGTAGAAGATCGTGCTGACATAGGGATAAGTAATGAGACTAACTTTGTCATATGTATTGTGCTTATGTCACACTTTTATTAGTTAATTATAACATTCCACTTTAACTGTACACTTATGACTACGATGTTCTTCTTTCTTGAACATTTCCTTGATTTCTTTATTTCAATTTCATAGCACTCTTTATGGATACTATCGTTTCATGTAAATAAAGAACGATAAGCACAACTAATTGGAGAATATATTTATTTGTTACTATAATATGGTACCTAAAGAAAGCAAAACTTATATTAAAAGAAAGTAAATTGTAAAGTAATGGTATTTGATGTAAGAAAAGCGTTGTTAACATTTATACTCAATTATTCAATTTAAGATCTAATCTAATTATATACTTTACTTACACCTGCCAGTCTCATCATGATGTCAGGGTTTCCTGGCAGTATTTTATTTTTACGTCAGGATAGCAAACGAGCATGCGGACATCTGCTGACCTTGAAGACGAATATTACTTGGTCTATATTCTTTGATGAAATTACTCCAGGAATGGGAATGCACTAATCTTACAATAGTGGTGTTATAATAAAGTCTATAATATCGATACTTATTGCAGCTGCACTGTATTCCTGGTTCGAGGAATATTTAGTTTTGGATTTTTCCGCTCCATGTATACGGACGGCCATCACTTGTATAGCGCCAGCTCCTAGGCGAGTACCAACATTTTTTTATTAAGTATGGCACAATTTTTTTATAGATGGGAATTATGTTGACAAAGCATTCCGCTTCCCATCCTGAACGTTCGGATTGCAAATTTCGGCGCGCTTCTATTTCTTGACAATGGGATTGAAAGATCGAATATCATTTGACGTAAGGGTGAAGGAAAACATTGTGGGGAAACTTGCGCATATTAAAGTGCTTTAATGTTCAGTAAGGCTTATGAAATCTACCAGCGTGGTAGACTATGGCCTAAATCTTTCTCATTCATACAGTAAACCCAGACACGGGGTTTGAAACATTGAAAACGGTTGAGGATAATGATGATAACTATTATGTTTCTTTCAGATTACTAGCGAGTTGGGAAATGCCCTTGTTACCTTTCACCTTAAGCATGTGGATCGCTCTATTATTAACTTTTCTGTATGCATGCTTCGTTCTCTCAATAGCCCGAGGTTGTTCCACAGAGAGAGTTTTTTTAACAACATTTGGCATGCTGATCACTCAGGTTAGTATTATTCTTCTGTGGAATTGTACATTTTAAGAGTTTTTTACCGTATTAAAAAAATGGATTCTATATAGTCCCAACCTGAGCATGGCATGAACTCATGGCGCATAAGAAGAATTACCGGCTGGCTTTTGGTAGCCGGTCTAATTTTGGACAACGCATACAGCGGGGGTCTGACCTCAACGTTCACTGTGCCAAAGTACGAGAAATCAATTGACACCATACAGGATATAGTGGACAGAAAATTGGACTGGGGTGCGACCCACGACGCTTGGATATTTTCACTTGTTCACTCTCAAGAGGTAAGTATTCATAAATAACATAACATTATTACAAATTTCAAGATACTATTATATCCCCAGTTCTTATAGACATTTATATTTTTAGCCACTCATTAAAAAGTTGGTAAGTCAGTTTAAAACTTTCCCAGCGGAGGAGCTCGAGCGTAGAAGTTTAACGAGGAGTATGGCGTTTAGCTTCGAGAAACTACCAGCAGGTAATCTCATTGAGAACGTATAAACCATTAATTTGAAATTCTAATTCGTCTGTTACACATGGATCTTATGGGACATGCGAGTAAATAAAGATTGAACTACTTGATAGAAAAAGTACATGATGATGAGACCTACAATTTTACTTTACTGTGGGCTATGTTGGTTAACATTGTTTTGTCTAATTCCTTCCTACAGGCAACTTTGCGATTGGGCAATATATAACGAAACAAGCTGTTTTAGATTTTACAATAATGTTGGAGAATTTCTATTATGAGCAGTGTGTGTTGATGTTGCGGAAGAGCTCCCCGTACACATCGAAGGTTAGCCAATTTATAGGCAGGCTTCATGAATCTGGACTAATATTGGCCTGGGAAACTCAAGTGAGTCAACTCGAGGAAGCAATAAGTACAAACATAGCGTTTATCAGCCGTCTGCATTCCGTATCACACGTTCTGCTGGTTTCAGTATCAAGTGGCCGTGTGTGGAGACGCGGCAAGATATTAGTATTATAAAAATATTGTTTTATATTGATAATAGCGTTATTCAAATTTTCATCGTCTAAGAAGCTTGTTACTTTGTATATTACAAAAGCAACGAGTGCAAATATAACATTTCGATTTAAGGTGACCTTAAAATATTTGGACTACAAGGTGCAGTTGGAAGTGAAATTGTCCCGATCGAAAAGAGATGTGGAAAATGTAGAACCCCTGGCGTATAGGCATGTAGTGGTATGAATTGTCTAACAAATTATTAAATAATTATTTTTATGAAATTTTATAACGGTTGTCGTCTATTTCTGTTTTCAGGGTATTTTTATTTTATATGGATTGGGTGTTGCAATGTCAATATTTACCTTCATCGTAGAGATATTGTTAACCAGAAGACAAAGGCAAGGTAAAATATATGTAGGTATAATAGAAATACAATAAAAAGAGTTGGCGTGAAACAAAGTTGGTTTCGTAAATATTGTTTTTACGAGATAAATTATTATACATTTGGAAATTAAAAATAAGTTCATTAAAAGGCAAAATTAATTATATATTTTGGACACACTACGACATTGTTAAATTATTTTCCTTTCATCTATATGCTTGTTCCTTTTTGGATAACTTTTTTGAACAGAAAGCTTAAAAAATATTAAATTTTTAATCTTATTAAAAATTCACTTTAAACAACTTTATCATGATAACCAGGAAATTGTTAAAGTTACTATATTTACTTCATTCTATATAATTTATTATTATATTTTGAAAAGTTAAAAAGTACGAAACATATCTAGATGTGAATTTTAGATTTAAATTTTCTTTTAATATAATAGGATGCAGCCTAGGATGAAGCACGCTTGCCTAGAAAGTACCTATTCACTCTTGACTTGAATAATTCCAGGTTGTAT
>DVPR01001787.1:0-10349 GCA_018239345.1 Oxynetra stangelandi | reverse complement strand
AACCTGACGTGCTTCGTCTACATTCATCAGTCTCTTCATACATACACCCCAGTTTCGGAGGCTCTTGACTCCTCCATCTTCTAGAGGCCGACCTATTTGGTCGAGATAGGAGATAGTTTTTTTTTTTTAAATACCGGTAACTTCGTAAAATCTGCAACGTGTTCAAAATCCAGACCTTTTGTCGAATAAAGCTCGAAGCGAAACAAGTTAAATATCACTGCTTCTTATAGTCACTCGCATTTCTTGTTTATCCCAACAGAGTTACATTTGATTTCTATCATTTTATGAAGTTAACCAACGCCACTTCCGCATAGCGTATTATAAGTTTCAAGTTTCGCATTGTACCAACATTGCAAGTTCAGTAGTAACTGCTCGATGAAGTCTCGCAGCGTCCGGCCAAGTAACACAACTTGGTAACTATATTAATTTATTACTTACCAGCTCAGCTTAATATTAATAATAAACAACTTAATTTGCCTTTGACATAGCTCGCTGCAGCAACAATGCCACCGACAAGTATTAAACGTAGTCGTTAACAGCTATACGATTGTTGCAACAATAGAAGCGAGCGGTGAACCTATTGTCAGAACAGCTCGTCAGAATCGTTTAACTGGTTTGTGACAAATTACAATATTGATTTAGTGAGTCCATAAACATATTTGACCAATGGCTAATTCCCGTGTATTTTTAGCAATACATTTTAGCTCATTTGCTAATTGTTTTATGACGCTTATATGAGTAACGAGTAATACTTACTAATGAGGACCCAACGTATTAACTACGGTAGAGCGTAACTGATATCACGTGTCGTTTCGTTTGCTTAATTCTTTATTGCATTATACATCTCAAAATATATCGACTTATCTAATATATTTGACGCAATAATAAATTTCGTATTCGTTTAAGATATAACGTACTTTCAAGTTGTGAATTATTTATTGAGAGAGATTACAATAATCTTTAATTAAATTGCAAAAAAATATATTATTTATAAATTTACAAAACGAATGTTAAGTAAACACGTTACAAGTATGTGAAAATCTCGGTAGGGAAACGGTTTATAGACATATATTTCGATGTGTATTTGATCAGAATGTAACAAATTTCTGTCTTCATATGAGTGTGTGTGTGTGAGTGTGTGTGTAATACAAATCCTTATTATTGATCTCACAAATATTTAACATTATCTAAGTTTCTTTATTGTTTTAGATTTTAGATATGTTTGTATATAATATATATACAACATTCTAAAAATTTATAAATAAAACGACCACAATTTGAAACACTCCCTATCCCGACGACAGCTAAGTTACTTTTAGAAAAATAACAGAAATATGATCACAATCGTATTTGCGGCTCGGAAACATGCTTCCAGCGGGTATTATGTCTTTATCAGTCATAGACGATCGAACGATTCCAGGTATCCTCTCTATCTCGACGTAGCTTAGGGAAATTTGTCGTACCACGGTCTGGCCAATGTCAAAACTCGTCTGACTGTGGTTTAATTTGAAATTCTAGTAACCAGTAGCAAAATTATCTTCATTTTATATAATTTAAAATAGAGCAATGCATTCTTTGCAATTGATTCTGGAATTATTTAAGGCAAGGGATAACATCAATTAATTTAAAAAAAAACGATCAATTAATTGAAAATAACTTTTTAGCATATTCCACAACCGAAGCATATAATACCTAAGTATAATTAAATATTTCCAAGTAAATCCTTTGAGTTTATTACAGCTAATTGGTTAATTTCTTCGTCAACGATCTGAATTCGTTTGTACATATAAAAGGCGTTAATAATAATGTCACAAGGATAAATATTCTGGTCGAGTTATACCATTGAAAGGAATAGATTTAATCAGCTCGTTAATTTGGCCATTCATGAATTTCATACAAATGTTGGCAATTTCTGTGCAAAACAAAGCAATGAGTCGGGTAAAAAGTATTCATTTCTTATATAGCTAACTATACTACAGGAAAAATCGAATGTTCGTTGAAATTCGTCCATTTTTATTGTGTGATTAATAATAAAACAGTAAAATCATTAAATATTAGTTGCATTTAAATATTTATTTGAAAACAGATAAAATTAATGTATTATGCATTTTTTTGTGAATGAAAATATTTAAATAAGGTAATAGTCGAAAACTAATCAAAATTTGTCGCGGGTGGGAATCAAACCCACGACCTCGATCGCAATAGTCGGGTTCTGTAACCAGTGCCTTACCGGTCCATGAATGAAATAATACTAAAATGTATATACATATTCTTTTTGTTCCGTAAGAATTATCCGTTGCTATGTAAAGAAGCACGTATTGAAAGTCGTCAGTTAAATCCTAGTGTAATCATAATGCAGTACCTATATTACGTTGGTATTACATTACGCGTAGGGCTCGTAGATAAACTCGTGTTCACCTCAATAGCGTGTCCGCAACCCAATCTAAGGTTTGCGGAATTCCTGCGAAGGGTCGAACACATGTTTGGCGAGCAAACATGTTTTCGTGTCCTGTGTTGACTGAGATTTGAAGGTTTTACGATCTATAATTGGTTCGTATGCTAATAAATTCTATATTATACCTACAAGAATTTTGAATCCAATATATATACAGGGGTTACATAGGGTTACATACTAAATACGTAAACGTTTATTTGATTTGCTCGATACTGTCTTGTTCAGAACACTTTAAGGAACACAGCTAGCATAATTCGTACCTTACCTATACAAATACGATTTGTAAAATTCCTTTGTATAGGGAGCGTATGTTGAAACACTCGACTCGTCATGCCCGATATGTGACAGCTTTGGCGCTATTTAAATTGATCAATGTTTAGGAAACATATTCATGCCTGATACCAACTAAATCGAACTCGTTTTAAATATATACACGAGTTTATATACCACATATTTTTATATAAAAATACTATTTGTAAACAAAATATCACATATATTTGCATAGAAAAGATTACATAACTTACAAACATGTCACACTTCTAAACCAAACTCGATTGGAACGAAAAATCTTATTAAGTAACAACTTAGGCGCTTTCCTATCCTATCCAATCCTAAACGCTATTCATAAAGGAGGAAATAAAAATTATTAGGTACGTAATAGAGGGTGCCACTGTTAACAAATTTTCAACTGCCACCACACTGTGTATGTTATACTAAGAAGTCTGAAATGAAATCAATTTGGATAACTATTATCTCTAAAGGATTAAACAAATTTACTACTTCGTCCTGGTACGATTCCGGTTATAGCTACATAATGTTCACTTACAAAGAACATCTTTTTTATGTTGTGCCAAATACACATTAGGTAAAGGTGAAATTATTATATTATATTAATTAATTTTAACCAAAAAAGGATTTATTTTAAGGATATAAATTATACTAGTTAATTATTTTTTTAACGAAGTTATCGTGCTCGTTCCCTCTTGGTCAATCAGTCCAATGACAAAATTGGGAGTCGATTCTTTTCAAGGATGACTCAATGATTGCACATAATTAAGATAATGATATGTGAATATAACATTGTAATAGTTCCTTGATTTTAGGCAACGATATAACGAAATCATCTATAAATTATTTAGATTACGTAACATGAAAAGTCACATTCCATTAAATTCAAAACTAACTAAAATCAAGAGGAACATTTAAGAATCAAATAACATCAGGCCGCTAAGGGGCTAAATAAACTCCCTATGAAACAAAAAATGATTGATGTTCTCACAATTTTACAGATTAACATTTCACTATAAAAGCGTTTATTCTTTATAAAATTAACAAAAGAAGTTAAATGAAAAAATATTAGTTTTACGGGTTTTTATAAGTTATCTGCTAAATAAAATGCATTTTAAGCATCACACTTCTGTACTATTCAGCGTTGTGCTTCAAAAAGATTTTAGACATATTAATAACAACACAAATGTTTTTAGTGTTATTTATTCTACAACATAGTACTCACACATTAACAAAATACATATTTCATCTACATACATAATGACATCTATAGCATTCCAGACAAAAAGGTAGGCAGGATTCGCTTAACAGACAGCATAACTAATGTGGGCAGGCTAGCGTGTAATTCATCCGTCTTGTGGGATTTTTCGATTTTCGATTTTTGATAATGTTACGTTTACGAAAATCACACTTGAGTAACACCAAAATGAAAAGAAGCTAGTACGACAGTTTAATCTTCCGAACACTTACGATTTCCCGCTTATTACTGGTCGACATCCATATAACAATCCGGTCTCATGTCTGTAATGGCACTTGACAATACAATAGAGCAGCGGAGTCTTCCAAACGATACCTAAACCACGTGCGACGCGGGCGGGTACCAAACGTCCAACTGCGCGGTTTTGATGCGCAGTCGCCCTTAAACATACCCTCTTATTAATATTACCTACATGACCCCTTAAACAAAGGATTGCCAATCAATTAAGGTCAAATAGCTGAATAATGTAACAACAAGGAGAGTTATATCTTTGTAGGTGAAAAGCAACTAATCAAGTCAACTTTCCAAATACCGAAACTGTGCTTATGGTTCAACACTGGCATATGACGCGGCAAAAGAAGAAAAACGCGCAATATGCGCCGAAAAGAGACAGAAATATGCCGATTAGCCGTTCGACGGAGGGAGATGGTTGCAGTCATTTTGTAAGCTGATAACCAGAGGCAGCGAACAGAGCGAGGGGAACCATATTCTCGCGCGGCTCTGCATGAATGTAATGAATTAAGATTCAATGGCATAAGCAAGTCTGTAGTTGCGCTTGAATAGCTTTTAACACAAAAGCTCAGAGAATTGTTCGTTTTCATAAGAATGTAATAAAGAATTATTTTTACTGCAAACAAAATTACCTAATTATTTTTGTTTTTTTTCGGAACTTGGAACCAGAAACTAATTGGATCAAAAGACATTAATAATGACTCAAAGAAACTTACTAACTGTTAAATAGCCTCGAATAGTCCAAGATGGAAATGTTACACAAAGAAACCTAGAGGAGAATATTTCGTAAGATCAGAGGCAACTCAAGGTCTATCTGACCTCAGTTATTGATAAAGTATAAACAATAAAACCAAATAGTATTATGCTCATACATAAAAACGCCAGAAAATCCTCATCGATATAAGGATACATTCTTACACGAAACACATGCACTACAATTAAAGAAGCAACACAGAATTAAAACAAAGCGGTGTAAAATGCGAACGAAATGAAAGTTAAAGTTGTTCCAAGCCTGACTAGACTATTGCACAGTCAGTACGGTAAGAATTAGAAGACGATTTTACCTAGACATTAATGGAAATGCAATCCATCATTGAATCCTCGTGTATCCACAGTCGCCACACACACACAGCGCGCCAGCACGCACACTAGCACACCACACCTCCTCACGCGAAGGGAAAATCTTCACACACGACACAGATAAACATGTCAACTGCTAGACATTGTTACCCTAAAGTCCTTGCACGTTATTCATCACAAATTCACCATTATGCACAAATAATAACACAAACAACATAAATGAACACTGAAACACAGGATAATTTCGCAATATCACCCGCGTTCGAGTCACGAAGCCAGCGGTTTCGACAAAAATACGCGTAGATGTTATAATGTCGATACGGTGACTGTTCTCCCCGCCCTGTTCCAGAGGCGAATGGCGACGCCATATTGAATCTCACGTATGGACGCACGGAGTAGCATCTAGCGGCAATAAATGGAACTAAAATGTTCTATGGTACTGTTTCTCTGTTTACAATCTAGAATTTTATGGATTTTTTATTATGTCAATTCTTAAAGGACCATAATAACACAAGTTGTTTAATTATAATTTGATCAGCATAATTATTTCTTTAGTAAAATATCAAAAATATTTCTGAATATATAGAGTTAGGGATTCTCAATCGTTTAACGTGACGCCGCGCCGCTAGAGAGCGCTGTCAATGTTCTCTTACGTGTCTTTTGCGTATAAACTACTATAGGATGTTTATATTTTGTATCCGTATGTATCTTCATTGCCACGTGCTGTCTAAGACTTCCGATAAATAATTCTGATTAAGAACAACACTAGCATTTGAATATTGCATAAAAGGAGAGAAATCGCGTCTCGTGTAACAAATTACGTACTTTATAGTAAAATATTTTGTGAGGATTTAAAGGAGTAAATTGTTTACCGATTTCAGTCACATAGGATACTTTTGGGATAGCCCGACTATGTAGCGACCTGGCTGTGATCGGCGGAAGCTGATGAAGAAGGACCTCATATAGGTCCCAAATTAGTGGGATTATCTGGAAAAATCCAAACGTCAGTTAGGCCGGTACACAGATTAATCAAAATTCTTCACCATAGAAGATTAATGAAGATTTTTACCAGAGCTATTTAAGATAATTAAAATTATTATTAAAAGATAGATAAACCATGAAGAAGAACATTTACTAAAGACTCTATCTAACGAATATAATATCGGTTTGATTGATACTTTAATAAATAATCATACAAATGATTAATAGTTTAATTGAATTAGTTAAAACTGTTAAGTCATGGACAATTCATCCATGATGATCAATTCAACGACAATGTGATCTTCTGTTGATAATAATAAACAATCCTATACACAAGTAACATTACGGACACCTTACACATGCCCTGTATATGCATCGCGTTACAGTACGTAGACTTCCTCAATGCGGTAACACCAGATTCAAATCTTTTTCATAATTACTTAACATGTTATCATCCTACTATTATTATAAATGTGAAAGTTTGTATGTTCGGATGTTATTACTCAATCACATAAAGAAATACGATATTTGCATAGAATGATGTTAGAAAGGTGTATAGATGTACATATAAATGTATATATCGGCGCTTGCAACTTTAACAGGTTATAGTTTTCGGAGCGTTTAGCTGCAGATGTGGTTGCAAAATGGCTATTTATAATAATAGTCAGTGAGATTGATGTGACAGCTGATGGATTGATGTATCCTTCTAAATCCAACGATTTCAAATCCTTTTATTTTTTTATGAACGTCAAATTTTTCATAAATAAACCTAATATCATCATACAACAAAGAATTTATCGTACACTTTTGTAACCGCTTATCTGATTATAGGTCATTATAATCAGCCATAACTTAGCCTTACGTAGATGATACGCGATGTTAATTGAATACATAAATATGTGTAGTGTTGTTATTGCAAAATATGGAACTAATCTCGTTTGTGTAGTCGGTAAACTATGAACACGTTGAATGCGGTATAGCGGCGCGCTGCGGACAGCGTTTTGTCTGTATTTAAAGTTTTAGCGTAATGAGTGGTGAGACTGGTCAGCTGTGTCGCCGCTTGGCATCAACTTGTCCTCTCTGAATACTGAATGCATACATAACTCAATCCTCTAGCTCAAACTCTCTCAGCAAATCTGAAAATATATTAGATCTATCCGTAAGACAGCTTTAAAGTGAAAACATCTAATATTTCTGAGCCATTTAAGTGTTACATTGAAACAAAAAAAAGCACAGTTATGTTTCTAATTTACGTCAATACTTACGTAAAATATCGTACGGCATTTTTTCACTTGTCATGCCTGTTCATTGTGTTGAGGAAAAAAACCCAGGTCTCGACTTTCAATGTATCATTCATTACATTGTGTTACAATAAGAAATTAATCGCTAATGAATAAACTATACATAAATAATACAGTGAAAGAAGTGTCTGAATAATTTTCTTAAATATGAAACACATTTCCTTGAAACGTCCCCTTTATTGCAAAGCAGGTTTTATTACGGTATTTTGGCATAGAGTCAAAGAACCGACATCACAAATTGGTTTAACATATAGTTCCCTGACTAAATGAATGTATTTCACACGTATTGTTCTCGTTCTGATTTGTTTTTACATCGTTGCATCGCTTTCGTCCATGAGATTTTTGCTTATAAATTACATTTTATTTATTTATTCATATTTGGAATCAAAAGAAAAATTATTCGTTTGGCCCGGGTATTATTCGTATTAATGACTTGATTTGAAATATTAAAACTAATTCACTGTGCGGGAATGCGTTTATAGATTACAGTTATATAATCAAGGTTATAACATTTATAATCAACCGACTTGTTAGAGCTTTGATTACTTATTTAAATTGTTTTATTCGTAGATGCATTAGGTAAAAACTGTGACTATAAGACAATCGATTATGTTTATCCTTTCTTAAAATAAAATAAATAACCGTCACGCCAGGTCCCTAGCGGAGTAGGCAGAGAGCACCGAGTGCCAAACATCTCTGTCCTTACAAACCTGACGTGCTTCGTCGACCTCCTTTCTTTACATCATATAATAAAAGCAGTAAAATATACGATCATTTTTCTATACACCCGTATGGGATGTGTGGGATTTAATATTAATATTAAGGGCTCAAACTCTACCAGAATTTTTTTTCGTCATTTTGGAAGATATTTTCATGGTATCAAATGAAAAAAAATTAAAAACATACTTTGGCCCACCCTAATATGGATCTTATCAAGTAATGAAGTTTAATAACGATTTTCCCTACCATTTAGCAACGCTACAAGAGCTGCTGCACCTATTTCTGTCACTAAGCAGGAATGCTTTATTGTTGTGTTTGCATTAGCATACTATTTTCAGAAAGGTGAGCTGAGGCATACCTCTGTATACCCCAATAGTGTATCTACGTTATTGAGGATTACGTTATATTTAAGTTATTTCACACCGGAAAAAACATATACACACTTGCACACGCACAGACACGCATACTTATAACCGATAGGTGACAACTTAATATGTTGTATTATTTTACTCAGATTAATTACAAAATTAAGATAACCCTTAAATTAGTAGACTAGAGCAAAGGTCCTATCTAACAGGCTCATGTTAGTGCCTTTTATAAGGAATATTTGAAAACATATCACAAAACAGTCAGCTGACTCTATAATACTAGTGACCCTATATTCATACGGTATTATATTTAATAAATTACATATGAGTTTCTACGTATACTCGGTCAGAGAGATTTAATTGTATCCACAAAAGGCTTGACCAGTTATTTGACCTAAGCGGCCCGTTTGGCGAAATACATAACAGGCTGTCTTTATTCGATAAATAATCGACAATAAACCTATATTTATCAGTTAGAATGAGTCACCAACAACTTTTCCGGAAGCGAAGCAAACATTTATAATTTGGTGAATCTTAACTTGGAAAAGTAAAAAATTATTACAGTTGATAAAATTATTTTTACGCAAACAAAGTAGGGAACGGACTTTCAAAGCGCCTGGTAGGGAGTCTGGGAACTATTACTGTGTCATCAACCCCAAATAGAACTAAAATGATTAGACGGAGACAAACAAGTAGTATAGATGGCGAACTTGATGCTAATACCATTAAATTGTCATGTTTTAAATTGGTATGGAATGATTTCCTACAAACGACTGTAGTTATGACTTCCTACAAAATACCGTAGATCACACCCCTGTTCATTTAATGATTCTTAAGTGCTCTTACTATGTACTGTTATCACGAACCTTTTAAAATATTAATTATCATATTACAATTATCTGAGAAAGAAAGTTTTATTAAAGGAACAATGTATTTTTGGGCTTATTCATTCATCAGCTCCGTTTAATTCAATATTCTTTCCTATTTCCAGTGACTGGATTTCAGAGAGTATTATTTCAAGTTGACTGAACGTCGAGCGTTCTTTGACTTTTAATAATTGATTTCGTTATAGTAGTCGTTGCTATAAATAATATATATTTTTTTCTTTATAATTTCAAAAGCCCTACACCGTATTGCTCGCGTAATATAACTATTAACACATATCAATTTCCATTTATATGCAAGTAAGTTACACGAGAAAAAAATAAGCTTTATTTGCAATATAAAATCCAATACAAATATTGAAGGCATTGAAAATCCCGAAATCGCGTATCGATATCGAAGCTATACATATAACGACAGGTATCAATACAACTATTGATGAACAATAACCTAATGACAGAACACGGCTAATGAAATATAATAAATAACTGAAAGTAAACTAGAAATAATGGTAACGCGACATGCATGCTAAAATGTGTTCCAGTCATAAAATACGGATACTGGTCACGCACGAGTGCAGAACTTATTGCTTCGGCTTCTGTGGTGCAACTCGACCAATAAACGATGTAAGGGCATGTGCACAGCATTCTCACTGTATTGCCGACTTAAGTAGCACCGATTTAACATTTATGCTAAACGTACATACTACTATTCAACCTACCTACCATTGTCTTTTAGTCTCCAATAGCTGAGCCTGTTGACTATTAGTCATATGAATGCTTGTA
>DVPR01001786.1:0-10349 GCA_018239345.1 Oxynetra stangelandi | reverse complement strand
CATCCCTGCTAAAAGCACTTCCAAGATATACAAACTCGTCCACTTGTTCCAGCACTACATCATCTACCACTACCCTATCTTCTACGACTCGTAAGTCGTAGAAGATAATTATTTGATTGAATAAAATAAATGTTTCCAAAATAACTTTAGTAATTATTACATAAGGCAGAAATGAAAAAAATAAATAATGTAATAACAATTGAAAAAAAAACACAGGTTGCATTATTAATAACAAATATCAATAGGTACTCTAATGATTAGGAGCTCGTTGAAAATAGGGTTGTTGTAAAAAGTAAGACACAAAACCCAAGAATATTTACGTGAGTCGGCAAAAAGTTTCAACCATAATTAAAGAGAGCATTTTTTCGTGTCTCGGTCCTAAAAGGTTTTGGCCGCGTCCTAATTTGATAAGTTGAAACAATGGGCCACGGCTGCAGAGTTTGTTGAATACTCCATTATTATGACCGTTATACGAGCCTACGTACTAATTACGCTTTGGCAGGGCACCAAGCGAGACCTCGGGCACGTCTTGATTTATTACACTTCATTTACAACGAAACACTTTAAATAACACTCCATGGTAATATATTGGTCTATTAGCCTAATTTCAGTCACAGGCCACAGCTGTTCGAATTAACCAACGAATCTATATAAGACAAACAGGACATTTGGACAAAATTAGCTAACGTACGACCATATTAAGGTACTATATAGTGACAAAATACACAGCAAGGTTTAAAGCTCTTGAGCTATTTTAAAGCAGGTACATGAATCATTTAAAGGCTGGAGGCCAGTAACGAATAGATCCAAACATTAGCGCATTGTATATTAGTGTAAAATTATTTGAAATGTTTCTGTAATTTTTTTCGGGGGTGCGATTTGATATTCAATATAAATTTTTAAGAAATTTGACTTATTTACTATATATTTTAACAGAATTTGCTGCATTAAAGAACTTTCTGAAAATATTTTAATATAAATGATTAAGAATAAAATTCAATTATTATGAAATTATAATACAGGTTATCACAATCTTACTATTAATTCTATTAATTGTTAGGTTTATTCTTTTCAAAAGGTTACGTTACTTTTCTAATAATAATTGTTAGCTGAAGTCTGTCGATAACCCATAATACCCACGCACTAAGAAGTTTAAAGGTTAACTAGGGGATTTAAGAGGTGATTTTAAATGAAATACATACATATATCTATATATACAGAGATACCATTGAAACCATTGAACATTTTTATATATAATAGTGAGTCATTCAATGAAGTATGTGAAGAAGTAATTACGTGTAGAAATTAGATGATAATTCTGATTTCATTTTGGGTAAATCAATTTCTTCTGATTAGTTTAACGATGACTTGACCGATTTCGAAATCAGCTGAAGTTACACAGCGTAATTCTGTTTTAATATTTTGGAACACATCAACCTTTTTGTCAAAGAATGAAATCCTAAGTGCTGACTTAATCGCGTTTTGGCGAGCGCCCAAAACCGTTGATGTCTTTTTTGTGAATTACAGCTTAATACCAGAGTCAGATGGAACTGAAAATACCCACATAATGTTTCATAAAGAATTAAATGTAGAGTTAAAACCACTCTTTGTGCCCTATTTATAACAAAGAATATGTGAAATTCATTTTTTCAATTCGTAGCTAGCCCCAATATCCACCAATGTGCGCATAAAACACGAACAGATAATAAATATACAAAGAAATCGGAACATTATTCGAAGCCGTATTCAAAAGTGTAAAATGAACATTATACTAGAAGCGCTATTAGGATGAAAATTCTAATAGAAAATTACACAGTATTGTATAGATTTATGTAGCCTAACGTATTAGATAGTATAGTAATAATTAAAGCGTTTTGGGAGTACGAAATTTCGAAAGGGAGTTCGTGCGATAAATTATGAAAATTATAAACCGTGAGGCAAAATAAAGTGATATGTTACATAGTAATTTATATAATTTACTCGAATTTGTCATATTATGAAATATTTAAACTAACATGCAGAATTCGTACTATGACACGCTATCAGCGGGCAAACGGTCTGTAAAAATAAATGAAGTTAAATCATGCCGTCCGATGATTGACCTTTGATAGGGTTACCATATTTTAAGGGATACTATAACCAGAAGATCCTAGGTCCTTATAGTCAGATAACAGTTGTTAAACACAGATATAAACCTCCAAGGCCGTTTAAAAAGTTAGATCCGCTTTAGAGTAACTGAGTGGAATAAGCTGACCCAAGATTCAGATAGAAACTCTTACCTTAACTAATATTTACCAATCAGCTTTATATATCATATAATACTAAAGCTTTATGTATCACATAAGTACATTACTTGTAATATAATTGCTTAAACAATAAACATTTATAAAGTCTGAAATTAAATCTCTCATAACTGCTATAATGTTCAATTTTGTTTGTTCCATTATGCTCCTGTGTTACACGAATGAAATATAGACCAACTAAAAATAATAGCGGTATACGTATATGGCTCTATATATCAAATGTCCAAATAGGTTTCTCCATAAAGGCAATTTCAGGTTTTTGATCGATTACTGCAATAAACCTGTTTTGCACGTAGCAGGATCGAGTCTTCCTAATGATAATAGATCGCTTTTGAGACGTCTCGACTTTATTTTCTAAAGTAACGAGAAGGTAATTTTTTTTTCTGAACGTTGTTTTACGTCTGTCAATCGAAAACAAAACAAGATTAAGGGGTTCTTTGATATTTGTTGATCTATTTAATACATCGTATTGAGAAATTAACATAGTGGCGCGTATTTAAAATGGCATTTACTCGTAAGTTTTTTCATTAATTTTAAATAATTTCATTAATTACTATTTTTATGTACATAATTCAATAGCAAATATTAGAACAGTTTGAAATACCTTTAATTTTTTAAAGTACTCGACCGTTCTACGCAAATGAGTAATCAAGGGTATTCAGCGAAGGACAACTAAACGCATTCACAAATGACGGTGAGAGTAGAATACCAAATATTCCTATGTGGGAAATGAATGTATTTATATAAATTTATAAAAAGTAAATATTCATAAACAATACTTTCCTGTCACTAAACACCATAAAATCTCTATACCTAAGAACTGAAAAGTAAAGAGCTCTCACCTCCACTTCCAATTGAAATCCGTGCAACGATTGCGAAGTCGCTGGCTGTAAAAACGTTCCAAAAGGCGACGTCGTGAATTCCACTAATAATTCCGGGCCGCTCGAAATCGCTTCTGGCACGGGCACGCCTCCTCCGCAAAATCTCAAGATAACTGGGTCTCTTGTTGTGTAACCATCGTAAACAGTCACGTAGTCCTGCACCTCATCACACTGTTGCCAAAACTTGAGCTCCCTTCCATTATTCCCTCTTTCCTGTTGAGACGCCGCATACAAAGCCTTTTGACTCCTTATCGAAACCAGTTGTCCATTAGGTTGCTTGACCACAATCAGGGCGTGCTTCCCCTGAGGGACGTCATGTTGTCGTACCGCATAATAACAAGTCAGATTTCTTGGGTATACACCAGGGTAGTTAGGGGATTGTAGCCTACAATTTTTACGATCGCAGTCACTAAAGATTCGAGAGCAATATGTCCCAGAGATCAAATCCCCAAGGTAATACTCGGGAACTTTTTTAGTCTTCGCTACACTCGTATCTTCGCCGCGTGATATGTTTACGGGATATGGCGGCGGTCTTAGTTTGAAAAAGGGACGTTCTGAAAAGAAACGCTTTTAAGAAACATTGATGTTGACATTATGAGCGAGTTGGCACCGTATGTGTCGTAGTGAAACTGTGAACTATTCGCGATAAAAGGGTTTCAGGATGTGCTAAATGTACTAATTAAGGACTCGTCTAAAACATATCATTATTTTCATTAAAATATCTTGTCTAAAATTACAACTGTTAATGTTATAATGTGAGCATTGATTTAAGCTAATGTTATATAAAATTGTTAATGATATTACTGATAATTAAACTAACAGAAATTTTGTATGTACAAACCTAATGGTGGATTTCCCCCGTAACGAACAATTGCATATTCTTTTCTCAAAACTTTGTATGCCATTCGGAAGTCGAAGTTGTAATTGTTCTGCTCCTTGGATAGGTGCAACAATCTTATGATAAGCGTTATGGACTTCGTTTCACTATAATATATCGAAGGACCCCAGGATGTGCCGCACCAGGAACCTCCAACTTGGGGACGGCTAGCTTCTTGTATTTGCATGTAGCCATCTGGACAGCCATCCTCAGTGAAAGAGGTAAAACGGCCAAGAGTGAAGCTGTCGAACAATACCTGTAACAAAGAAAATAGGAATACATTTAAGATGTTTCAAATTTAATACCACTATATTTACCTAATAAGTCATCTTCATTTGCTGTCCTGCTGATTTTTACATCATCTGCTTCGAATAAAGATACTCTGTTGACTCGTGAGAATTAGATATTTGGGTGTGCCTATTCCCTAACAAAGTCATAAAAATAAAATTTTACGTCTCTTATTCAGGGCAATGTAAAAATCAATAATGTTTGTAACGTGTTAAACCAATATTTTTTTTATTTTGTTTTAACGAAATTTTATACAAAATACATAATTATGTATGTAAATATAAGATAAGATAAGATATTTAAGATATTTTTTCCACCAGCCATCGAGCTAGAAGCATGATATATTCGTGTATACCTAAAGACTTTTTGTTTACAGGGACACACAGAAGCCTCGCATTAGGAATTTAAGATAAATATAACGAGCAGATGTTTTTACTGAAAAACTTCCATAGATTTGATAAAAGTTGATAATTTCAAATTATAATAATGACTTAACTGTTGATGAGCCATAGTAAACTGAATTGTATAGATAAAAAATACACACTCATCTTTCATTTATTGAAACGAAAACAAAACACATGGTTTTACTGCAATATAATGAGAAAGAGTTTTGAATTGACTTTTATTTTTTCAACCAAACTGCTGATAAATGTAAACCTCATTGCAAACTATTGTCTTGTGTTATGAAATTATTTTACAATAGGACCATCCTTGTTTATTTATATTCTTCAAATAATTAAGAAATTCATCTAAAAGCTCTTAGCTCGGATGTCCTTGTTTTCTGACTTTTCTATTGCGTTGTTTTTCACTTGTTGGTTTCATAGAAAAGTTTCTTTGCTCGTGACCTACTTCGGGCTTAGATCGTTTTTATGACCTCCGCCAACGCTGAACGCTGACTCCATAGTTTTCGAATTTTTTAACGCTCTGCGATGAAAATGGGCCGTTTACTTATTCGTTTTAAGTAAAAAGCTAATTTACTTGGTTTAAATGTGTATTTTAAATAGACGAAAATAACTCAAGAATCAGTCTTTCAATACAGAGCACTAGAGTAAAACAATGTTGCCAGAAATTCTTTTGAAGCTGTCCGAACCTTGAGCCAGTGTTTGCCTACGGCTTACTGCTTAGCAGAAATATTGGTTTCCTAAGATGAATTGTTTTCACTTAGCTCTGAGGGGCATTAGGTATTTGTGACCGACCTTTAAAGAAACTTAAGGTATATTTGAGATTTTGTATAGAATATTCGGCACTAAGAGCTATTTACCATTGGGTAACATGTATAATCATTTGTTATTTCACTTAAATAAATAAAATTCTTAATTTGTTTACAGTTAAATTCAAAATTTGTTAATAAATAACATTGAAATTGGTTTAAAATTAGTTTATTATTTAGTTTGATATGTGCATATATCTAAAGAGGTAGCATTTATTTTAACTAACATTATTTTGTATACATATTTTTATGGTAGATGCTTTACACAATAAAATAAAATAGATCATTTGGTATTACTAGAAATATACGGGAACACTTTTTCAATTCTTGTTATAAAAATACGATTGTTTGATTTGTCATTGATGATATTCTATATAATTGTACTTTGATATACATACTAGACTATACCGAAAATGTTAAGTACTTCTATCTTATTTCATGAAATAATTTGTCATCTTTCCTTATCCGTTGATTAAAATCGTTCAACAAAAGTATATTTAGACTATAATTTTTAATTAACTTGTCCTACTGTTTCGAACCTTTATGTAAATAACTTTTATGTAAACAGACCACAAAACAAAATGAAATTAGTACGTGAAAGAAATGCGTAAACAAGAAGCGGTATTGGTCGCGTATCTCTTATTAAATTACTAGGAAAGTTTTCTCCGTAACTGTACGCTCGTGGAATAAAAATAAAGAAAAAAATAAATAAGGAAATATACCTATTTGTGTCCAACCAAATAAGCCGCTACTCAGTTTGAGCTGTAACATTGGTTTGTTAACATGAAATTGACTAAAGTTTATTTTTTCATAAATTTTACTATTTCCGGGACTCCTCAAGTGAGTTAGAGTCCCCGAAACGTAATTAAAGAGAACGTGAAATTGTTGAATGTTTGTAAGCAGCGCCGGGATTTTTATAACTCGTTTATTTATAAATTATTTTACCAGTTTGAGTTGGTAAGCACTGAATAGGTCTATGTTGTCTAAGGGTTGATTAAAAATAAGGTATTCATTTAATTCATATTAATATATCTGACACTATCATGTTCCATCTAGTTTCACATAATTCAAACAATTCGAGTAACAATCAAATTAAGTTATTTTCATGAAATTCACCTTAAATGTTTATTTGGTTTCAATTGTACCTAACACCTGCATATTTATATTGCTAAAATATTACTCAGATGTAAGCCGCATCTGAAATAAAATTTCAGAATATACATTGATAATGACATTACTTCTATATGTTATCCATTTATAAACACGATGTTTTAGATAATTATGTCATCTTTATTATCCTCGCTATATCTATCAGGGTTTATTTATTAAATATTGAAACTTAAATTTAGGATGTTGAAAATTATGCAAAATAAGCCTCTAAACGCAAGTAAAAACTTTGGGGAAAAGTTGTTAGAATTTTTAATAATGTCAGAGTAATTTCAAATTCCAAGAAAAATATATTTGTTTCCGCGGGAATACAACCAGAGTTGCTGACGATTCAACTAATACCGCAAAGGATCACTTTACTTTGCATATACAATGCATAAATGCGAGTATAGCACTTTGTGGGGCATTTCTATTTATACGCTTTACAGAAAATTAGCTTTATTTTAAAAGTATCCACGAAGTCGGCGTTAGCGATATCCTCTCTGAATATCACAGAAAAAGTCTGTCATAATAATCCAACGATTGAACAGTTTGTGAAGATGTTTTGTAAAAAAATATGATTATGTGCAATACAGCGCCTAGGGTATTTCACGTTATTTTCGAGTTATTTCATCTCCATCAATGAATTCAATTGTTTCCAAATCAATTTTTCATTTCAATACAAAATTTATAAAAAAAAAGTAAAAATGGTAACACATTTTCAGTAACATGCAACTGCACCATAATAATATTCCCCGATTTTTCCACAAGTTCAATTCACCATTCACATTCGTTCCATTTAGGGACGCCATTTTAAGTGATTGCCGGGAAATTGAACGTTTCGATTGGCGTCCATGAATAATGTGAACTGTAATTGTTGAATGTTCGCAAATTAGTCGTGGTTTAATAAAACAATGGGTGTATATTTATGATCACGTGATGAAAATAAAATACGACTCTACAATTACTCATAAATTCTTATTCATTCAGGTCAATTTCTAAAGGAATTGTTAATGTACAGCATAAATATTGAAAAGTATTTTTTTCTTCTCACGCATCCAAGATATTGTTAATTAATAGGCATATTGACTTTTGGCAAAAATCATTAACGGATTCGAGCAGGCGATGTACGACATACCCTAGAAGTAAGAGTATATATTTATGTCAGTTTTCATTATAGTTTTCCTTTGTTTAAACTAGTCACAACCCATGGCAGACGAGTGTTTAACCCAATGGATATTTATAGTTTTAAAATATTGCCAGAAGAAGCTGTAGATATTTTTGTTGCAATGGCAAAAAACATTCAGTGCAAAACACAAACAAAACAATTATTTACCTGTACAGCCATTTACGAGAGTGCAAAATATAAAATTCATAGAGATTCGTATTCAACAACTGTATACGTTCAGACGTAATTAAACTCAAGCGGCATTCTCGCAAATTGTATTTTTCATCCGATGTAACTTGATTCGTTCAATTCTAGTATATATAAAACTTTTAAATTACAACTTCTATTTCTATTTTAAATATCTTTAACAGCCATATACCATAGCCATATACAGCCTTTCTATAAGGGAATTAGTATAGAAATTAATCATATTCACATATTTGTAAAAGAACCCTACAATTGTCGATTCATTAATATTAAATATTAGAAACATAATTGTATCTCGTTTTATACAATTTAATTTAATAAAACTATCTTTTGTATGACATTAAAATTTATTAGGATCATTTATTTAATTATTGCATAATACGTAAATAATATTATTTTAGTATTATTGAATTTTATACAAAGTAGCTTATTAAACATGTGTGATATTACAAGTACACTGGATTATTTCTCAATATTCTGTAACATTTGTGTGATTTTATGAAATAAATGTATGCATTTCTTCTATTTCTCCTTTACCGAGAAATGTCATATCATTTTCCTGTTCTACGTTTGATGATGACATTTAAATTTTATCAAATAGTCAGACGGTAACGCTCCCGTCGTCTCGGCGTGAAATTGTATTATCCGCGCGAATGGAACGCACGTGTCGGAACATGTCTCATTCAATTCCTGTGATTTTCTTAACATGTCTCATTTCGTTCCCGTTACTCCATGAAATTGAACTGTTTTGTTATAAATATTGTATTCGTATCATACCGGTTTTGAATAGAAATGTTGAATGAATATTATAAAAATATATATATATATTTCTTAAACATGTTTTGTTAAAGATCTATAAAATAATTTTCTTTATGTCTCTCTTCATTCAACTTGTAACGATTATGTTGGCAATCATGATTTTAATTATTTTAATCTATGAGATTTACCTATATTTTATTAAAATTCTCATGTTACAAATGTTACAAATGTCAATATAGCTAAGAGTGAATAGGCACTTTCTAGGCAAGCGTGCTTCATCCTAGGCTGCATCCTGCTTTCCATCATGTGGGATAGCAGTCAAACGCGAGCCTATAACTAAATAAATAAAATAAAAAAAAAGGTAAAATGTGAATGACAATAATGTTAGCCCAAAAAAATCCTTCGAAAAGCTGGAAATGCCGCAACGAAATTGTATTTGGCGCGCCACTGCAATGAAAACGTCCCGTTCTCGACTCCAGAGGCTTAGGTATCTGATTACATTCCTGTGAATCCCCGTTACGTCGTACATTATGTAAGCGCTGGCGTTGTAAATTTACTTTATAGATTTAGATATACCAATAATTCATAGATTTCATATCTCTGTTAGTTATTACATAAGAAAAGTATACAAAACAAGCTAAGTAATATCCACACGTTCAATAAGTATTTTTATTAGGTATATCAGTTTATATCGTCTACACATAATTTATAAAAATAAAGTAAACGTTAATAAAAAAAGCACAGGCTATATGGAAAAGGTAAGAGTAACTCTTTCACATTTCATCATATAACATGTTCCTGCAGGTGCGTTCAGTTCGTGCGCGTGATAAATAAATGAAATGGAGGTACGTTATGATTACGTATTGAAGGAAAAATGAAAAAATATGAGTACCTTCCATGCTGTCCTCTGAGCCGTCATGTTCTCCCTCGTGCCTTCCAGCCTAGCAGCGTTCCTTATTTTTTTATTTTATCTCTTCTATCTTACCTTTCATATTGATAAAGTATTTGAAATAATATTTACCCCGTATTTTTTTATATCAAGGTAATTGCATACGGGCGTGCCGCAGTACAACATCGAATAGGACTGTAAGAGTGGAACTTTTAGTATAGCGTCTTATAGGACTACAATAGTGGAACTTTTAATATAGTGTTTATATTTGTGTCAATGAGTATAGCTAATATTAGGTGTTAATAAGAATATCACTTGGTTAATATTCATAGTCGACAGGATTTCAGGAATGCGATTGTCAGTAATATAATTCCAGTTAGTACTGTAAATATGATTGTAGTTAGTAACAGTTAGTTATTGTCCGATTCATGGCGGGTTACCTAAGTGTTTCATCATCCGATTACTAAGATGGTCGCCTCTGGTATACACGTGGGCCGGTAACCGCACCCTTCAGCCCCAAACACAAATAGTTAAAACAACAGCTTCTACTTAAATAGTGTTGATATGGAAGAGCGGGGCCTCTCAACACAAGCAATTATACGCTTAAAGGGTGGCCCCAAG
>DVPR01001785.1:0-10349 GCA_018239345.1 Oxynetra stangelandi | reverse complement strand
TATCACCTTAAGCTAAGGGATACAAGGGCGTACTTAATGCCTAATGGCATTCTCTACCAGTCGACCCTGGATGATGGCGAGATACTGTGATAGGTGCATTCATGATAATCCTAAATAATATATAAACACGCATACTTTCGAGTATACATATACTTATAATATATATACTTTATTTTTTCTTTGTTTTTGCCCTATGCGATAATCATTAGTAACATAAATTATAATTTTGTGATGTAAGGCATTTCGTATATTTGAAGACGTGCACAAAGAAAGTAGTTTAATTTAATGCTAGCTTTCCAGACAAATGCCCATGTCGAACTGATTAATCAAATAATATGAATGTTATAAGTAAATCTGAAATAATTGTGTCACAAACATGATAGTTTTAATTTTTTTAAATATATTTATTGTCAAAACAGTTCTTAAGTGAATAAAAACATATTTCCATCATTTTTTTACAAGATTTCTAAATTTGAAATAAGTACATATGTACATGTAACATTGGCTAAGATTGTCAGCGCGTTAAACCAACTGGCATCTATCTACTACCTAGTCACTAGATAGAGACGATGATTCGAAATTCGAAAACGAATATTTATACGTCATATCACTACTACTAATTCGAACGATGATTCGGAATTCTAAAACGAATATTTATACGTCATATCACTACTACTAATTCGGACGATGATTCGAAATTCGAATATAAAGTATCAATACATGACATATCATCCAATACCGAGGATGGTTTGAAACTTAACGCTTTGAAACCCAGAGTTAAACACTTACGTTATGCAGCTTGTAGTAGAGGCCGCACGCGTTGCACACCGGCTCGCCGTTCTGGTTGCGTCGCCACAGCGTGGTGGTGGTGGTCTTGCAGTTCGCGCAGGAGGTGCCCGCGCGCCGCGCCGCGCTCTGTAGCGACTGAAATGGAACAACACGGTTGAAACTTGCCAATCACTTATCGTGTCGCGCGTTGGTAACGTCGCCTAATTTTTGCGTAATCTAACAGAGTTTTATGTCTGTTTTTTGTTTGTATCTATCTGCCTTACCTACACTGTTGGTTGATTTATAGAAATAGTTTATTTTTTATTTAGCTATAGGCTCGCGTTTGATTGCTATACCACCAGATGGAAAGCGGGATGCAGCCTAGGATGAAGCACGCTTGCCTAGAAAGCGCCTATTCACTCTTGACTCGAATAATTCCAGGCTGTATGTATGTATGTATGTATCGGGAAAAATAGATTCCGCCAGGTAATTCCACTCTTTCGCAGTCTGTAGCAGAAACGATTTAGCGAACCGTTTCGTCCTGTTCAGCGGGGTGTCTACAAGATATGCCACTAGCCCACTTGGCGATTTGTTCGCAATTCATTTTAATTTCGCAGTTACCGTTTACCGAATTGAAATAATGCAAAATTTTGATCGGTTGCTCAAGAGTACGTTGATAGGGAGAGTTTTACATAAAAGAACATCTTCAAAGAATATTATGTATATTGAATAAGATTAATAAATTAATGACTGAATTCCTAACGTAAGCTCACCGTTAACACCGAAATGTTTCGGGAGCAAAATGTATTCCCTTCTAAATCCGAATTGTGGGAAAGTTCTATTAATTTCAAACCTTCTACTACAACTGCAATACCAATAACGTCTTGTAATAATGTTGCAATGTAATTCGTTGAATAAATCATGACACTTAAAAATATGTTCAAACTGTACCTTTATTTAGAGGCTTCAAAATGAAACTAGTACAGAAATACTTATTTATTAATTACATTTTCATAAAAGAAATGTGTCCTATAAATAAAAGATTACGACTAACATCTATTAGAAACTCATATTGAAATCCATATAAAACTGTCACGCAAAGATTTAATGGCCGGTTCGAAATGTCGTTACATAAATCGAATAGAATCGCACAACGACACACAACATTGGAAAAAGGAACACGTGAACACCGTCCGAAAAAGCGAGTAGCTCTTACCTCTTACGCACCTGCCCATTACTCACTATACGTCAATCAAACAAAAAAGTATCCAAGGCGCGCGGTGGCCGTCTTCAATGTACTACGGGATCACGAAAGTGGCTCGCTCAATTAAAAATGCATTCGTCCTAAACCGACAACGGAACAAAAAAAAAAGAGAAAAAAAAAACAAAAAAGAAACAATGCCCGCGCAATCTCACCCGTATTAATAATAAATACATTAATTTGTCATGTCATTTATTGAACAACAAAAAGCATCGAACTCGTGTAGTATTAGAGGCGAACTATCGGATACGTACCCGGCTTATTTCTCGGTAACTAGAATCGAATACTACCAAAGATTATCGTGACCGCAGCGACGCATTGTCCGATATAATATTTTAAGTGCCTACGTCGGTCTCAGCCGGTACAATCGTGTACGAAATTAGCTTCACCGCTTCATTTATTCATTGGCCCACTAACGTATTGTTGTCTTATTTTAATTAAGATTATTATTATTATACACATAATTACTATTAAAACGGTCAACTACTTGGACTTGATCAACTTAAATGATACTATATTGACTTTATGAAATATGCATGTATGTATACAGATATTTTGAGTGTTGTCAGATTGTCAATTACATACGCTCCGATCTTTTGGAATTCTCACAACCATTTCAACATAAATATCGATAGCTCTAATCTCGCTTGCTAATCTTCTCTACTTAACAAAAAGGAGACTGATTTATATACAGTGATTAATATTCTACATTTCCACTGGAACCACATGCGTGAATCTGTGAAACTTATTACATATATTAAAAAAAGATAACAAGTTAACGTGGCTTTCAAATTAATAACATTCGCCCCGAATGTACGCGTCAGTACAGCTGCATATTGGAATACCTAAATATTAAATGGTTCGCATCGATATTCGCCGCGTCATGGCAGCTCCTTTGTGTCAGAATAAGATTAGAGCTCGCCATATTAGCCGAGCCAACAGCCGACACTTTTTCTTCCCATTGCCGCGAGGATGACTCGAGTCGAGTTCCATTTGTGTCACACGCTACCAAGGAATTATTGTAAGAACCTTCATCTACACCGATCGGTGCATAACGATCACGGCATTCGGCATATGTACATATATCTAGGCGCATGTACATCGCGAACGTATTAGCCGTGCCGAAAAATTAACCCCAGATTTTACGACTCAATTACGCGAAACCGATTTTATAATCTACTGATAAGATTTTCTCATCACGCTATAACGGGTGGCGCTGCATCACGCCGGCTCCCCGGGGAGCCGCTACATCGGAGGGTACCGACTAAGCCGATTACGAAAGTCAACCGGCCGTGAGGGGCGCCTTTATTTCCATGGAAAAACGACTGCTGTTTACTCGTAATTTTATGACAGAATTACTTTCGCTCCTCAAACACTGAAATAACCTGAAAAAGTCGTATATTTTACGAGCGCAATTGTACTTTATCTCGCTCATTCATCGTGGAAACCAAGGTTCGGTGAAGGCATGGTTGACTTAAAAGTATAGAATATTATATTAGCGAGACTTAAGAGAGCAACATAAAATGGTAGCGGGGTCATTGACATTTCTCAAAGTCGATATAATTAATAATATTTTTTCTCGAAATAATGCCTGCTAAGTAATAGAACAGATGGCAGCAGTTCTCATCAGCTAATGCTACTTTTAAAGAAAACTGCAATTCGCAAGAAAAATAAATTACAGCAATTTAAAAATATCACTCAAATATGTCCACCGCGTATATAAGTCAGTACATTGTATACCTATAATAAATTGAACACTGGCTGCGTTCTTTGCTTTAGCCCCCAAAATTAAATAATGCTGTCTAGTATCCAAAGAGTTTTATTAGCCATTGAACCCATTTCACTGTCGCCGACACACGCCGATCGATATCGGAATGCCAAAAACAACAAGCACCAGTAAAACATACCGACAAAGAACAATAAAAAAAGCAGAACGACGAGTAGGTATAAATGGTAAAATCGGTACATATTGTCATGGTGGTACTTTAATTATCAGTGTAGTGTAAACTCAAAAGAGCTGTGACAACATCAGATGTCTTTTGTATCGGGCACAAAGGCCCTTTGTTGTGATTTCGGTCCGAATTTAGAGATTATAATAGGCATAATAATGTCCGTACAAGTGGACAATTTACGTGGGCACGAGGAATTTGGTCCATAATCGTTCCCTCCCTCTGTCTTTCTTAAGTAATCATTATTTTCAAGCGCTCAGAGACGGCTTACTTAGATAAAAACTCTCCTGGAATTATTTCAATTTGAGTACTATAATCTGACGATACGTTTTACTATAGAGTTTTATCCCTAAAACGATATAATATACTGAAAGTCGTAGGTACGCAATTCGACGTACCTACCTTAAGTAATTCAATTCACAGGTTGTGAAAAAAAAACTCAAAACATCATAGAGCATTCGTATCTGTCGAAATCAAATGTTAATGCGATTTCAAAGATTATGACTTAAGTGGCGACAAAAAGCTCGCTTATTTATAATCCAGCTTATTTATAAGCGCAAAACACATCAAACGGATTAATCTCGCTTCAATTCGCTCAAAGTTGGTTAATTCAATGAGCCACCCACATTAAAAACATATTTCCATAAAGCCCTGCCCTCCCAACCTCCTCGCGATCCAATCAGCCTTATCTCCCCGACCCCACTGCAAACACCTCCTAATCAAATCAAATCACAGCCTCCGTCTTCCCTAATCTATCCACCTATCTACACTCAAACATAAAATTATATTACAAAAAGGGATGGTTACCTACAACCCCTCATATATTTGCTAACACAAGCGAAATTTAACCCATCGGAAGCGTCCCTCTATACTACATACTCATATAACTTCGAAGCCGGAAAATACAAACCTATTCCCACACACACAAACAACAACCTACAGTCACGTCACACGCACACACAGCCATCGCCGCGTATCAGCATATCTACGCCATCTAGATCCCACTATGAGAACCCCCAAGAGGGAGGCAATCCATTTACCAGAGGTCTACGCTCGCTGAAATTTCCCTCTTAACTGCACAGACCTAGAGATCACAATCGGGTAGCAAGAGGAGTGTTTTTAAAGGTTTACACGGCCCCTAGCAGTGAAAGCGCGGAATCGATGTAGCCTTTACCCCTCGCCCCGCTCCAGTTTTTCCGGCGTTCCGTCCTTATCTGACGGGGGCGATTAGATAAAGAGAGATAGAGCGTGAAAATAAAGATTTTCATGGTGTTCACTCACACCATGCTAGTTTCACTCGTATAGCGATATAGAAGTGGCGTGGTGTGTATACACTAGGCGCGTATAGACAGAGGACTCTTGAAATGAAGCAAGGGTCGACAGAACTTTGATGCGACGTCTCTACCACACAGGCAACTTTGCACAAGTTACATCAAAGTAAATCGTGATCACTGAAACATTGAAACCGGATCCTAAACTTCATATTGGATGCAGAAATAAATTCTCCTAAACGGTCACAATCGATCCGACCTCACTGCTACGTTCGTATTTATTGTAACGCTGATCGCGTTTATCAGATGGCGCCACGGCGTTGGAGCTAGTGGTGTTGTCGATGTGATCGTAAAATAAAGGGGCTCGTAATTTTTAAATTTTCACACGAAGACACAGCACGCCCCGCCACCTCGCCCCCCATTGGCCAAGCCGGCGGAAGACATGTTGGGAAATTCGCTCAACGATTTATTTGAGCGCGGATCGTCGTAGACTTTCCAGTGTGGCTTTTTTAAAGTCGAACGGTATCGATTAAATGGTCTCCGTTATAATGTAAGGCGTAAATACGCTTGGGTAGTAGCAATCTAAAGCGTTGATGCTAAAAGATTGTATATACAACAAATGCGTCAAAATTGAATTTATATCAATTATATACCGCTTTTCTATCAATTTTTTACCTCTTCTAAAGCAAATTGACACATTTATTATATATTTAAAACATGCTCAAGATTCGGCGTTTTTGACTGTTCTGTCACACGTAATTGCTAAACACAAGCAAGTCATCTTTGACAGCAGCGCACGAAGACGATCGATAGATGGTGGAGTTCCGAACTGAGCCGTTGAGATAACAAAGCGGTTGCCCAACAGTGCCTATCGGTGATACAGATCGGATTGACACATCAAGCGGCTGATTACCATCGCACATTGGTAATACGAGCCACGACGTCACGTCTACGATACTGCCAAATTATGTATCAAAAGTTTTTTAAGCATCTATGTACATCAGTGAGTTGCCGCTTCTATAGTATTGTCCTCTTTTTCTTTTATTCGATGAGACATGTAGAGCTATGTGAGCGTAGATACGACAATACAAGTCTGCTTTCGTATTTTTATTTCGTTATATAAAGATACGCCTTTGTACGTATCAATAGAGGTAGAACTCTAACGTGGTAAGAATCATTCTCTACAAAAATAAAAACTTGGAGACACATTTCATTAAAATTGAATAGGTAGGTGCGTCATCTTCAAATTTGATGAAAAGGTAGACCCATTTTCAATTCACATAGAACTCTTGAATTCGCACAACAACTATGAAGAATAAATATATCATCTCTACATGAGAACGCACCATAATTAGTTCACTCAGACATTGATGGATGGCGCTACTGTGCAACGATATAAATAAAATCACACTGGCAAAGATAAAACACGTAGAATTGCCTGACCTTAAACTCTAATTATTTTTTATTACAATGATAGATATTTTAATATCAATTCGATACATCGATTAGTACCGTCGTTTTGTCTTAGAATATAGTCGAGATTACCAATGGCATTTGAAAAAAAATAGTGACTGGAATTGTTTACTGAATTTTGTTAGCAAACACTTGTATAGTAGAGCATGCTGAATAATTTTCAAATTAGCAACATTTATAGAGTCGTTAAATTGTTACAATTGGCAAGAACGCTTCCTGGCGATGACCATGATGTATGGGAGCACGGGACTGCGCTCCGCAATCGATCTTCTGCGCCCGCGCATACATTCAGCCCGTCACTTGCAGATGCGAAGAGAGAATTATATTCAGACTATTGTTTTAATATTAAATGTCAATGAACGCGTTGATTCGGAAGCAAAAACACGCTCAAAATATATTTTTACGTATGCAAATTTAGATCACAGTCATTTAGATCGAAGACTATATTGAAATCACAATATACATAAGTACGTACTATGATTATCTCAACTATATCGTTATTCAAGTCATACTTTATTAAGTTTGTTCACTTTATCTACATCTAGTTAGAAACACTGACAGCGCCGTAATAAATTGTAATAAAAGTTTTTGTTCGTAACAGCAGGTGCGCTCCACTTAACCTTCTATGTCGGTTTTAATAATTTCAACAAAAACATAATATGATAGCGGCGCTCGGCGCTCGGCGAGATTACAAAGCAAACTTAGAATTATGTTCCGGAGGCGACTAAACGTTGGTAATTCTGCGTCGAATCGCTTCTTATAACGTGTGAATTTGCATTGAATGGAAAAGGACAGTGAGGGCGTTTTCAAATTGGATACAAGGCGAGGCCGTATGTACTGTGTTGGTAGTCGCGCTATGAGGAATGCGCGGAACCGTGTTGTCTTTGTGAGGTCCGAATCGATGGGACTCACAATATTTGAAACGGCTTTTTTATTAACAAGATATCAGGCGTTTTGAATGGTTTTATGCTTTGATTAACCAGAACGACCCTATATCCAAAGCAAATTTTACATTTTGGATAACTTGTCACAAAATTAAAGCTCTGTAAAAAAAAAGCGTTATTGAAGCGCGGCAGATTCATTTAACTTCAATATACAGTACTACAGTACCAATTGAATCGTGATACAAGATAAAATTAAAACGACGAAAAATTTAATTCAATAGAATGTCATGAGTTTGCAAACAAAAAGGTGTATATACATACACACATTTATAAATGTATCGAACGGACATAATATGTAAACGAAGCCTAATGTCACATCGGTTGTCGCTGTTTGAAATTGGAATGCAAAACCCTTGCACAGTGTGTTCTTGAGGGACCTTACGATCGCTGATACCAGTTGAAAGTTCAAGCAATGCCCTCGTGAAGTATGTGCCACGAATGTTCACGAAACATGTTCAATACTTATAATGGATGTAAACTCAAAGTTACCATTGTATTTTGGGCAAAGTTTCAAACGAACAATGAACATGAACAAGACACGCATTTTAGAATATTCATGCAATAAACCTTATGGAAGATATTTTATTAATGTATGTTCAAGGTCATATTTACGTGAGTAGATATAGTTACAGTGTGTGGTATGTGCTCTTCGCACATATCAAACCGAGTGCGTGTTAGCCTATTTAAATTATAAACAAGTCGATTAATCGATCATTTCTTTTCGCATTTTGTGGTTAAAACCGCGATAGTGGAATATCGAACGCTCTTTTTTTGTATTGGAATCGTGTGGATAATGATACAATTATATGACGGGTCGATTGGACGAGGCAATTAATCAAACGAAACAGGTGCATAAAAACAGTGCAAGTCGAACGGAATGAATGAATGAACGCCGTGGGTCCCGAAGGAAAGCTGCGTATGGGGAAGTCGTAAATACGCGCTAGCGGCCAAGCAGCTGCTACCACACATTTTATACGTCTTTCTAGCCTGCCGATTTCACATTTGTATCGTCATTGCTATTTTATTAAATGCTGAATAGCTGCAAATACTACCTGTTGCGTTATGTTCTTACACCGAAAGGATAAATAAATATGCAAACGATCCATGACAATGAGACGGTATCAATCGACATATTTTTTTGTTACCTCGATAGTATCTTTATGTCGACGACTGGAAGTAGTGGTATATATTACAATGAATTTTCAGTACGTCCGACTATAATGTACCATGTTTTAGATATAGCTTTATATAGTGCTTCACACACTCGTTCACTTCGCTAGCCGAATTCCGAATATTTTAATGATAGTGCAATGATTAGTAATACATTTGCATTGCGCTAATACGGTGTAGTTTTGCGCGGTGGGCGTCTGGTTAGGCGAGAGCGGTGCGCGAACGAGACTCCGGGGTCGGCGGGTCAGTTCGCACAGTTTAGCACCGCGTCATATTTATAATTACCGCGAGCGAGCGCACGCGCTAGCCACTCGGGCTCTGCGCGCTCGTCGATAAATCAAAATTTTAAATCACCGATGGGCGTACCCCACCGCTCGGCCAGCGCCGAATAAAATGAATCGAAAATAAAACGACGCGACTCCGTGCGCGCCCTGAGAAAATTTTTAAGATATATTTATATATTTTTTTTTCACATTACTTTTTTTTAATTAATACCTTGTTAAAATTTAATATTGAGAGCGCATGCGTTATTACAATGGGTGTGCGCGAGATTTTTAACTCGCTCTCGGTAACGTATTGAGGTTGTGCGGGAACGTTAATTGGATCAATTTTTTAAACGAGAAATGATAAGCCCCGATGAAGGGTAAGAGAGTTTACTCGAATCTCTCGTTCGCGCGAATTAATGTTGAACATAATATACTTCGTTTAAGTTAAGAAAGTGTTCTGTGGCGTAGAATACTCACTCACAGAATTAACGACAGATCGTATGTTTTAGACTACTTTGAAAACAGTTATTTCAGGAGTAGACAAGCCATGAACACCAACATCGGTCAAGTGACCGGAACGGACGTTTTCCCGTTGTCATGGCATCTCATAGTCGTCTGCCATCTATTGAAATAGCTCCCCATGACATAGAGGTAAATGTGGTGGTACAAGAGGTAAAAGTGGATGCAAAATACACTGAACGCTCTGTATTGAGCGAACTATTTCTTTTTCTTTAAATTACCATAACCTGGGACTCCAAGTGGATAACTATCCAAAATACTTTTGGATCACTCAAACGCTAATGAAAATAACGGTTACGAGGAAAAAGAAAAAAAATTCAATTTCCCCGAATGCGAGAAAGAAGGAGGGCAACAAAAACATTTATGAACTAACAGAATTACAACACAAAAATTTCCATACAACTTGATTATAAAACAAAAAGAAATCAACATGCTCGTACATACGAAAAAATCAACCATACAATAAAACTGTGGTGCAATCTAGCTGCAAATAGACCGGAGATGAGATTGAGTCGTAGTGTGTGCAGCCAATGAAATAAAGGAATTTAAATTTTCGTATGCATTAAAACCATTTATCTATTTACGCTTTCAATGTTAGGACCACAAATATATTTCTGAGCCATGTATATATGTATACATGTAAATACTGTTACGAATTGAGGTAACCTTAGATCTGAGTTCAAATCTTCTGTCGGCCGTCGGTGCTGTCGGTCGGTAGTTAAACAAGT
>DVPR01001784.1:0-10353 GCA_018239345.1 Oxynetra stangelandi | reverse complement strand
GGCTTCGTTACATCAATACACAATTGTGGTAACAAAACACTAATGGTTGTCTTTGCTGTTGTGGACGCTGGCGTGGAAACCGGTCTCCCAGTCTGCGACGTAGTTGACTGTTCGCACCGAGCCGTCCGGTTCCACCAGAGAATACTGACCTGAATCAATGAAACGTAATCTCGTTTATGGGTTATGAGTGAGTGGAGCTAGTCTATTGCTATGGACGATTAAGACGTTTTAATGGTTATCACGATGGAATAGGTGATTGGCGATTGCTTAACTTTGGCTGATAGCTTCTGTAGTTAATCGTAATGAAAATGAAAATGTTTGTTGATATACTCAGCATAAAAGAAATATAATCCAGTTGAGAACAAATGTAAAAAAAAAGACGTATATACATTTATTGTTTATAGGTGTGTGGTAGAGTTAGGATTTTTTAAATTAAGGCACACTAACAACGCAGTACAGAATTAGTCCGTCCAATTATTGTTCAAACGATTCTGCGGTGTAAATATTAATAAACGGACTTAAAATATTTTGCCTACTTGTTATACCACGTTATTTGTAAAATCTTAAATTACTTTACGAGCAGAAAATTTATAAATTATTCAAATTGTAGAAATCTATTTAATTTTAATTAATCTATTTAATTTTAGAGCAGAACCTTTAATACTTATTTAAATTGTAGAAATCTATTTCACTAATGATCAAAACATCTCATATGAATTTGTTTATAGTTGTATGTGTTAATATGAATTTGTTAGTATCGTAGTTTGTTTTACCTTTATATTGCACTGTTGCGTTTATCGTTACTGTAAGTCAGTGACGGTAACGGAAGTTTGAAAAGGTCGCAGCCCACAATATTGAAATACATTATTCAGAAATCGTAGCGCCTGATTATTCTCTCATGACATAATTTGCAATTTGCGGCCTTGATATAGGGATCTTGATATTGTGGGCAGAGATTAGATTGTTTGTGGTCATGATTATTTTAGTAATTCTGCATAAACGAGTAATTAACAGTAGGATATATGAACACGAACACTAACCTTTCACAACATCGCCATCACGCTCCTCCTTCTGTTGCTTGACGTCGCCGGTATGGGGATCACTTACGCCGTATTCAAAAGCATATCTTGGATGAGCGTCCTATAAAAAGCGTAAGAAATATATTTAGTGCGAATCATTTATTTAGTTAAACCTTTATTGTGCCAGCTTTATTATAAGGTACCTATTTACAAAGGGCGAATAGTAACCCCGAATGGCATTTTTAAATGAGATCTTTTTTTAAATTTCCTAAATATCTTAGAAGTAAATTGAAAAGCAAGCAAGTTGATACTGAGTAAATTACGTCAGTGGTATTGTTTGCCAATATCCTCGATTACAAACAAGGAAGTGTTTAAAGCTAGTATAGTATCTTATGGAATTCTTGCTAAGGATACTTTAGATAATCTCTACGGAGCTACTATTAGCTTTGAGGCTTCCGTATAGAAATGGTATAGAGTAAATTTTGATAAATGGTAAAAAAGCAAAATATATTGAATTTATATTTCTTATTACTTTCGTATTCTCGGACTTTGGGGAGTTATAATATTGGTGTAATGGGATCTTCGTTCTTAGCTGCACTTTCACACGCGATGGTACATTGAAAATACATTTTAAACCAAGTCATTATGATACTACTTTTGTGTATCATGCTAAAACGAGTTTGTATTTAGAGAAAATATTACTGTGCTGTGAGTCATGATTTCTCACTAAACGTAATACGAAGCTATTGCTAAGCTGAGATTGATAAATGGGCAAATTACCACCACATTAGTCACTAGATAAGTGAAGGCTATTATAAATTAATAGCTTTTATGAAATTACTGAAGTTGATCTGATATTCTTTATGCAAAAATTAACCGGGAACAAGTAACTAGCGATTATCTTTATTCAGTTAGATTTTAAAATGACACGTATCTATCTACTTTTGATATCTAACGCTAGCCGAGTTGGAAAATATGTAGAAATCCACAAGATTACGATCAACAATCTACAAATTTTAATAAATAATGCAATGATTGATGCATATAAAAGATAATAATTGTTTTAACGTTGTAAACTTAGATTCACGAATGATCTCTAAGTTACGAGCAAAAAGAATATCTATTTATATGAATATTTCATATTTCGCTCATTAAAGTTTGCGCAAATGAGCTCTGAAAGAGGTAAATGCGGTTAAAGCGATACAAAAACGAGGCGGGTTAAATAAAAGCACTATTCAGATTACGTAAAACAGTAGTTCACTGCAGGTTAGTGCAGTTTTTATTCAGTTCATCAACGTTACAGACTGCCGCCTGGAAAGGAGCATGCATTTGCATATTCTCATTTTCCAACCATCAATTCACCCAAATTCGAAAAGGCCGAACAGAAACGGTTAAACAGGATATGCTTTGACTGTATTTTATTCTTATGAAACGATCTTAAATACCAATATAGAAACTATAGTGAACAATTTAGGAGCGTAACTAATTTGAATAACATTTGAAAACATCGATTATGTGTTGTTTCACAGCGCTTTATGATTTCAATAAAATTGAGTGACGAATCATGATAAAATACGGTAGAACCCGTCCATGATGGCTGTTGGGAGCTAATCAATTTTGTTATGTCACCGAATTGCATGAGGTACAAGTATGAAGCATGAGGTAATGACCAAGTGTGGAAATACTATTGGTTATAATTATTACACGCTTATTTAAAGTAATGTAGCATGCACTATGGTGTCACCTATAAGACGCCTTTTAATTGTTCCTTTCATATATTATCTGTCAGGAAAACCATTGACGTGCATTTACATACGTAAATATTTTAATGATTTTTTATTTTATTTACTTCGCCACTACCAATCGACTTAATTTATGAATTTAAACAGGTTCTGACAAAATTTTTTTTGGAATAATTATTGGATTTAAAATAAATATTGAGTGTGAGAATAATTATGAAGCGCGATTAGATGCATATTGTATAAATAGAGAAGCGATTTTTCCTAATTCATTAATATAGCAATAACCTGCTTACTATCTTCTTCAAATAGATTTATTGTAAGTAAATTAATGTTGATATGATTAATTTGACAACATTTGTTTTATTGAATTAAAAGAATCTCCTGAGAATGTTTTTAAGAAACGTGGATTATATTAGCAACGATATCAAATCATCTTAGTTGTCGAAAAATAGTCAAAATAGAAGTTGAATCCAACATATATCTGATGTTGTGCGAAGAAAATTGTGACGAAACTCAAACATTGAACCAATCCTATTTATCTGGAAGCTTAAGTGACGAATATTGTACATATTTCTACTTAGATATATATATATTTTAAATAGACTTATTTTAAAAAATTGAGTTAGTGTATTTTTTCGTTTGGTTACGATTTATTGTACGAACCGGAAACAATGTTACTTTGAAAACAAAACTTACACGTTATATGTTCTAAACATGAGGCATATTTATTTTAAGTTAGACATTTCGTAATGTCAAAACATATATATCTGTTGAGTAAGCGAGACAAAAATAGTGATTGCACTTACATAGTTCTCCAAGAATTCCGTGTGTACATTTTTGACAGCATGAGACGCAGTTGCGACATGCCCAACATGTCCCACTTGCGACACTTGGGACACAGGAGCAATGGCAACCGTTGCTGGTGCGACTGACAGTCGTGCAGCAGATTGAGTATATACAGGTGTAACATGTTGAGTATAAACAGGAACCGAATGCTGAGTGATGGCTGGCGCTGAATAATGAGATACCGAAGATGACGAATACTGTGCAGCTGGAGCTGAGTAGTGTGTTACGGCTGGAGCGGCGTACTGCGCAACTGCTGGAGCTGTCGCATGAGATACAGATCCTGAGTATTGTGCGACCACCGGCTCTCGGTATAGAGAAGTCACTGGAGCGGCAACCGCTGCGGATCCAGAATATTGACTGTACTGATTCGTATTAGAACTGTCCGCGCTGTATGCCGAAGAAAACACTTGAGGGCTTTGTTGTCTAAGTGCTTGTGATGTTGCATATCCGGTTGAGGGTGCAGCATATACCTGAGACACGACAGGTCCACTGGATTGAACGTTGTTATAAGAATTCAAAGACGCCTTGGCATAAGATCCACTTGAGTATAAAGATTGCTGTGCAACTAAATTTTGAGTAGCATAATTAGTTCTTGCTGGAGCTAAAGCGAATTTTGCTTGTAGGGGCGCTGCCGTTATTTTGGCTATGATAGGGGCTTGAGCGTAAGTTGGCGACGGTATAACAGTTCTTTGTGCTGATGCGGCAGAGAGACCGGAGGATGTTGCGTATCCATGTTGTTCGTTTTGAGCTGCGTAAGATCCGCTGGATATCTGTGATTGATATGTTACTGAAGGTTGCACTTGAATTGCTGATGGTTGGAAAAGAACTCCTTGCGAGTATCCAGCGTTATTTGTATAACCTCCAGAATGTCCCGATACTGTTTGTGTAAACAAAGGAGCTGCCGTCGCTTGTACACCGCTTGTAGTCAATTGCACTGCAGGAGCAGGGTATGAGTATCCATTATCAACACATCCTTGCACATTTTGAACTTGACTCAAATGGTAGTTAAGATCAGGATCGTGATACGCGGATACGCAGGCCAACAGTGCCGTTAAAAGTACTGCCTGTAACAATAGATTGAGACAAAACTGTTTTATTTTGTAAAAAAAAGTCGTTGTTTTATGGTCATGAATACATGAATACACATAAATATGCAATAGGTTTACATAAGATTTAGATTAACATCTATGGTAACTTGGTTAAATCGCCGGACATGGTAGAATTAATTGGGTCAAGTAAATACAAAGCTGAGAGACTGCGTTGCCCTTAGTACTCCTTCGCCGTCACGAGATTTAATTTACAAGCTTCGGTTTGGTATTTGCTATTTTCAATACCTATTCAAATGCGTGAGAACAGGGCAGCTTTGGTGCAACAAATGATTTTATCTTTAGTTCCTGGTTTTGTAATTGAACACTTTTGTAATTGAAAGCTTTTAACTGGACGTGTTGTTTAAATAAACAGTGAAATAAAACCATATTACATATCTGTTTCAATTAATTCAATGTTGAGTTTTTAAAATTAATTGAATCATTAAAATTATGTATGTATTTATGAACACTATTTAAATATTTCTTAAATAATAATATATAGAAAAATATAAAAATAAAAAACAAAATATGAAAAAAAATACAAATTATATATAAAAAATTAAATATATAGAAAAATAAAAAAAACACGTTCAAAAAGGTACATACCGATTTCATGGTGAGTCAGTTACTGGATTAGTATTTATCTTTAAATAGTATATATTCTACATAAACATATCACACCAAGTGCTTAAGAACTCGAATTGTATTTGGCAAGGCGTCATTCGAAATGAGAGCAAAGTGGGCCCGCAAAGTCTTATATAGCGATCTCATATGTGTAAGAACGGGTCACACTTTTTCACATTCGCCGTCCACATAGGCACCGTGGGCGCGGCTCAGTACACTATGAGTTAGTATCTCGCTCTAATAGTCTGCCACAGGAAGAAGATTGATATGAGTCTAGGTCTTATTTATAGCTAATTATAGCGCTCTCAAATATTTTCTTCCTACTAACATATAGGATATCATTTTGACAACCAGGTATGACAAGTATGTATAGTTAAAAAAATGTTTTAGAATCTGAATACGGTTTTCGCTTGCATCTTCGGATGCATCCGCTATAATCGAATACACGTAACACTTTATGTTTTAAGATTATTTGTTTTATTAATTAGTATATATCTGCTTTCTAGATTTAATGTACTTCATTATATTATTTACTTGATTATGACTTAATTTTATTCATTCTAACTTATTCTATCAATTTACTTTAACATTAGGGACGCGACGGCTTAAAGTTTATTTTGGAACCTTCACCTTAGAATGATAACTTTTCTCTAATGTCCTTTGTATGTTTCCTTATTAATATATTTTTGTATAGACATTTATGCAATACTTATAACATTTTATTTATACTTAAAAGTATCATGTAGCTGTTGTAACATCATACATAGAAAAAAAATTGTTATTGCAAGATTAATTGTGATTCATGATTGCAAATGATGTGCACAAACCGAAATATGAAATTAAAATTAACTTATTACCGGCACATATTTAACATGTACTTTAAGCGGTGGTAATAATGGCTTAAGGCTCGTATTATTTTATTAACGTACATAGATTCAATTTTTTCAATTTTCCCTCCACTAACATACATAAACACTAGCTCAATGCAGGAAGCGTTGCTAAACCGCTGTGATTAGCCCGTGTGAGTGGACGCCACATAGATATGAGACTTCAAATTGAAATTTTGTCTAATCACGATCATTTACATGATTATATCGAGTTTAAGAAATGATATTCAAACCAACTCGGTTGCTATTACATTATAAAGTTTTTACTTGAACATATTAATATCGCACGTGGATAATTCTGTATATAAATGTTGCAAAAGCGCTGCTCTCTTTTACATACATAAACACACAATGTAGATTCCACGGGGCTGTGTTTATACACACCTCTTAAATTAATTTAGTAATTTGTACAATCAAGGTGATAGAATTCTTTACTAAGATTGCGAATATAAAATACTAATCTTCGCACCAGTTTCTGAAGTGAAGCAATATCTCTGGCTTGCGCTTACGAGTACACTTGTAATTAGCACGCCACTGTCCGACTGAGAGCTCCTGGGATTTCTGGAGCGCCCGTCTAAAGAAGATGCGTTAATAAAACTAAATCACCAATGACAAAGATAAATTATAAGTCGCATTGAGACCATTAATGTCATATTTCACATAATAAACATAAACTTGAACAAATAACAATAACGATATCTTTTCTGCAATCATTACTCATGTTTTAATTCCAATATCATGACTTAATTTTTTTATATAATCACGTCGCTGACTGTACCAGTAGGTAGGCACATATATACTGATGGCTGAGATAATCAGCTTGATGGATTATCGACTTATCGTGACTGATAAAGATCCAATGGTAGCAAAAGTGTTACAATTACACTGTGTTGTCAGTGACATTGCTGCCGATAATCTTATGAAATTCGCATGCTCAGCAGCACTGGCGTGTGACGTAACTGTTTTGAAAGACAATTATATTTTAAAACTGGTATAATAAGAGATAATATTAATGACACTCGATGAGATGTGGATTAACACAATAAAGTGGGTCAGGAGTCGAAAACCGCGTATTTGCAAAGTAGTAGGTATTTATTTAATATATTGAAAGATTTTGGACTATTAACATCTTTAAGTTACAACGTATTATATGTATATGTACTAATTATAATTTTATTATCTCAGTTCGTATAAAGTGTCGTTAAAGTGAAATGATTAATGTACTAATGCATAATTATATATGAAAAATAAATGGGTGCACTTAGATATTTTAAACCTTGAGAGTATATTAGGCATTTAAGTGTAAAAGTAATAGCTCAAAGCGACAAAGGTTATTATATGACGCCTTAAAGTTATTAATTTTTATAGTCATTCGATTTTGCTACATCTATTAAAGTATATTATGACGGTTTACTTAGATCATGTGCAGCATGTAGTACTATAGACTTTTAAAATTAATTTACTATTGTACATTTAAGTACTTTTAGGTGTTTAAATGACGTAACATTGCCTTCATCAGCCACCTTGATTAAACGCTTATTTGTTGCATAGTACCTAATCTTATATTTTACGTTACTTTATTAACTTTATTATTATTACTTATTAAATTATCTAGTCTTATAAAAACGTTAAGAATATTTCGAGCATAATTCTCATTACAGCACAAACGGTAAATTCGGATTGGAGCAGATAGGTACGGTATATACCTATGCAAGTGAATTTGATTATAAGTAAATATTACGTTTGTATGCTAGCTCGAGTGTTTTGTCATATACTTTATATTAGCAAATCGAATCACGGCTCCAAGGACGAGCGCGTGTCAAAATTTACTTCACGAGGCCGTAATAAACGAACTATCCGAACTGAATATATAGAGAACGGGTCTTGCGCACATTCGGTAGCAATTTTCATTGCAAAAAGAAGCAAAGCGTATTATATCCACCGCGTGCAATAGGATAAGAACAAATTGTACTGTCTAACCTTTTAGTTGTGAAACAAGCTTTAGATACTCGCCTACACCTTGCCATATCTTACGTTTTGGTGTTGACATCCCGATATGATATCGCACTCACGATTTTAACTCTTCCAACTCCTTTGTTGAAACTAGTGACTATATAACCTGGTACCAATTTACGCTTCGCTTCCACTAATCTTACAACTATCATTCATAATCCGTTGTTATTAAATGATACATTGTAAACGAAGGATGGATAACTATAGTTAATTATGAGGATTATTTAGAAATGGAAATATGTACATATAGCTTTGCAATGTACGATTTTGCTGTTATTGTGCAACGGTATACTGCCACTGAGCGACGCGCTATCTAAGTTTCAATGTAGACATCGTTACACTTTATCAGAATGACAATCTTATCTTAATTTCATAGCTAGTTTGCATGCATTGAACTGTTAAAGGTTTTCATTAAAACAAAAAAAACATAAGTTGACAAATTGAAGTCGTTTGCTAATATAAAACAGTTGGCAACGTGGTAGCTATGGAGATTTAATGAGGTGCCAAAAAATTATGGAATGATTCATTGTGTTAAGTAGTTTTATTTGTTACTTGTAAATGTAATTGATATTTAAATGTTCGTTGGTTTTATTTTTTATCACGGCGATATTTAGTTTGTCTGACTATTACGACAGCGAAAAGGGGCGTGTCAGACTTAAATCGGCTATTACTCTTCTCCTTTGTAGATTAGATAGGGCTGCTTCCTTCATCCATATTTATTATTTGGGTGGTACTAGATCAAATTGTTTTATCTCTTGCTGTTTTATCTTTAAAGTCATTGTATAAATTACGTATTTTGTTAATTTTGCTATTTACTAGGTTTGGTTTATCGAGGCATACGAACTCCTCGGTTTTTTTACTTTAGGGTATTTTAGCAAGGTACTTTAGGTTACATTAGCTAAATGTCATCAATCGTTTCAATTCATTAAATTATAACTTGATGATTGGATTCATTACTTTGGCGATATTGCTCGCTTATAGTAGGCATAATAACGTTGTGAGCAAATATTATTTCTTCACAGTAAAACTTTTCCTTCAAATCTACATATTAATGCATATCTGCTAAGTTTATAATTAATAATATATTAAGCTATTGAATTCGTTGGAATATAATAATTATATCGTAATTACGATCAAACAATATGTTTCGGTGATATATTGTAGGGTAAAAAGTATGATTAACAAACATTATGAATTGAAATTAGTCAGCAATGCGTACTTGTTATTAGAATTTCAAGGTGAATTATAAAAATATATGTCATTGTTACGAATATATTAAATGGACAGATAATATTGGCAAAATAATACATCGAATTTGTTAATTTCAATATCAGTTCAGGTTGTAAAAGTTTCATACATTTCACGAGATAATATTAATTTGTGTAACGTCTAAATTGCGTCAAATGGTTTATTCTGTGTAGAAGTGAAGGGGTTTTAGCATAAAATTTAATTATATGGTAAAATAGGGCATGTGCTTTGTTATCAAGTTGTGTGCGCTAAGGTGGTACGCATATGTAATTTACGTCATTTAAAAGAGGTTAGATACGGGCTCCACGCCTTGCATAAGGCGCAGGCTAGTACACTAGTTGAGCTCAATGTTTCCTAACTTCAACTTTATATTAACATGTTAGTAAATTACCATATCAATAACAGTAATAATACATAAAGATTGAGCAATGAAAGAAAATTTGGAAACGTACCGTAAAATTTTTGGTATACCTACGGGTTACATTTTGGTATGAGTATTTTTTTGTGTAAAAAGAAAAGCAAACGGGCATGCAGCAGCCAATAGTGGGCGCTGCGGTCGATAGACATCTGCAGCCGACCTTGAACACGATTGTAGGAAACCAATAGTCCCATTATTGGGTGCTCACAGAAGTTTTGTTACTCCTTAGGATTGAAATGGACGGATCGCACGCAGTATGCAGCATCACATTACTCGGTGTGAAACAAACCATATATGTTTGCCTGGTCAGCCATACTAACCATTTTTTAATAATAGTATGGTACATTTCCAAACACGGCCATCTGAAGTGATAAAGTCTGGCCATAGCATGATTTCTATGAGAATATGAAAATGTTATTGTATTAAGTTAATTTGAAATATAAAATCAATTTTTATTTATACAACAAT
>DVPR01001783.1:0-10355 GCA_018239345.1 Oxynetra stangelandi | reverse complement strand
CTTCATACATACACGCCGGTTTCGGAGGCTCTTGACTCCCCATCTTCTAGAGCCCGACCTATTTGGTCGAGATAGGATAGCCTTGGCCTCCCTCGACACCTACGTCCATCAATACTCGCGTTGTATATTCTCTTCGTCATTCTTTCATCACCCATTCTCTATAGATGCCCGAACCATCGAAGCATCCCCTTTCTCATCTTTACAACGATGCATTTAATTATTATTTCCATAACGTTAAAGGCAAATTTAAAAGGCCATGATCACCCATTTGGTGATCAGATACCTGCAGGAGTAACCCGTAATGCCACTCCTGGAAATACAAATAATAAGTTTACAAGTGACCAATCAGAATATATTAAAAGTTCTAAATATGGTGTACCTACGGTTACTTAATAAAAACGAACCAGACCAACTCAGGAATCGACGTGTCGTCAAGAACACGAAATTTATTATAACTGCAACTTTTTGAAAATTAACTACATGGGTTTAAAATATTCTAGCTTCCTTAAAGATAGAAAGTTAGCCTAGCTAGCGCCTGTGTTTGTGTTTTGAATTAGTCTAGCGATTCCCAAATTTCCCAACGAAAGTTATGAATAGATATGTAATATTATTTTGGTAATTGGTATTCTTCTCTAACGTCGACTTTCAAATTTGTGATCCGAAACTAGTGATCGATTTATCTTAAAAACTCAGAGTACAATATAATACTCTTATTTTTGAAATATACATTGTAATACTATATATTCATACAGTTTAGTATCGTGATAATAGTTTATACGAACTAAAAGAGATTCACAGTAATAGTCCAATCCACAATGATCCAGACCCAGAACAGATATACTAAATTCATTATTCAAGTATATGACGGTAAGATAAACCCAGATCTTTTTGCACTCGACAAATTTATTGTGGACTATGACCAAACTGGGGTCAAGAGGATTAATGAATGCTGTTTATTATGTAATGAAACAATTTATATACTTCAAATTAAAGACTATATTACCTATCCTTTGTTAGACTATAGGTTGCATACTATATTACAGAATAATATACTTATAGATACGAAACTAGTTGAGTAAGTAAAAATACTCTTAGAAACATATTAATTATAAAATGATGTTCGCATATGTATGTATATGTAGTGCATATGCATGCAAAAATATCAATATATGCACATAATGCACTGTTTGACAGATTCTGCTACTTAAACATAAACGTAAAATAAAATTATACTTACGAAAATAAGACCATTGATTTATTCACCAAACCAACCATCAGAAACTGTCGGTCTGAACGGTCCAGCGAGGAAACAAAAAAAACTAAATTAACGTATCGATATAACAGATTTCGATACACTTAATTTAATACTGACAATATCCGGGGCTAGTGACTGTCAGACTAACGTCATATTAAGATTCACGAATCCTCTCACTGAAGTAGGTGGAGGTGTTTTAATGGATTTAGTCTGTGCGATGGAGTACCTAATGTAACGAAAAGTCGACGTGATGCGATTAAAGTTTGGAGTGGCGCGTATTGAACGTTCAAGCGGGATCAACCGTGACCGGTAATTTTTAATTAATAACTTTGGGATTATTTTCAACGATTTCTTCTCACTGGACTGTGCGAATGGTTTTATTAGAGAGGGTGCTTTGTGGTTGGAAAAACGAATAACAAATTCTTAAATGTCAACTCCGGTGCATTTTTAAAAACTTCACTTGCTATTTAAAATCCTCTATCAGTGACATTAACTGTAGCTACGTTTCAAAGTACATGGTGACCATTCGTTATGGAGTTCCGGTAATAACCGATATTAAAAGTAAGTGTATCAGAGTTAAAAGCGTAGGTATTCAAATCTTTCCTATCAGTATATTCCGCTCATAACTCAGCGTCCCCTCTACCAGACAGTAAAGTCAGCCATCACGGGTTTTATTCGTATGAATTGGATAATGGCTCAGAGCGACGCCTGCGGCGGACGTCACCAATCCTGGCCATGGCGGGTGCCGATAAGTGGCGTGTAATGTCGCTCCAGCTCTTGATGAACTACATCCGAGGTGGACTCGGTAACCGAGCTCGGAAAAAAAATTAGCACGGTCATTGAGATTTACCTGAGCTATTCAGATTATTTTGGTGATTGTTTGACGCTGTAGCAAGTTGGCAATTTCCAGTATGACTAATTCGTAATAATATAACGAACCGTACCTTAACACTTAATTATGAACAACATCCTAAATATTTACGTGCAAGAATTGACAATCTCGTAATACCTACTTGTAGGTTAATCTTTATGAACCCTAATAAATGAAATTGAAATAGAATACTAAACATGCAGAATGCAAGTATGAAATCGGACATAGATGGCCTGGATCCTCTGATTACTATTACAAACTTTTTAAATCTCAGTAGAACTAGTACCAGTAGTATTTTCGGTATTGAACCCCGGGAAAAGGGGGTTCACCGCAATATCCACAAAGCTTCACTATATATACTTGCGGGGCATATCGGTTATTATGTCGGCTGCCTTTGTGATGGACCTAGACTGGTTTCACATCGAAACATACAAGTGACAAATATACCTATATATATGCAATGCATATGCGTAATAATATGAATGTTCTCGTGTACTTTCACTCGAGCGAACTCGGGATCCAGGACTGGTGAGAGATGGCGCGAGACTGAGAGAAGTGGAAAACCTTGTTGTCGGAGGCCAAGACCCACCTTGGGTCGTTGGACCGTTCTAATTACTTTGACAAACTGCATGTTAAACATGTATGATGACATGATTTCACTATCTGTAATTAATTGGAAGATATTTAAACAGCCTTGTAATTTCACTATAGCATTTGACGATCAATTTACCTTTTCATTAGCCTCCAATAAAACATTGGTTCTGATATACGCCGGCTTAAGCACACGAACTTTAGTTTTTAGACGGACAGAATACCTGACAATGGGATTTAATCGCCGTAATCATTTTCGACTTCATTTTAATTCATAGTAAATTGTTTAAGCTACTTAGCGATCGGCTTTATGGAGATTGCCCAATAAAGTTGACACTGCAATTAGGACTCTATTATTATTAAGGATAAGCTTTAATTCAGCCCGATGCTCTTGTGAAATCACACAAGAAATATCACATACACAATCACAGATTGTTTTGATCTTATAACAACGCACGACTGATCTTCATTCCGATCCAACGGAACTGAAACCTAAGTTTTGACATGTCTTAATCGTACTTAACGGTGCTTAAAATTTTAAATATTAACCTCTATTAAGTTTACCGTCCTCGGACACTCATACATATATCTACTTGAAATAAACGGACGGCTACAAATAATTTAATGATATACTTCTTATGGTACTCTTAAAATTATGAACTTTGTAAAGAAGTTTCTATAGCTAGTACCTACACGTGAGATCAAAGATTTTTTTCGGTGATATTTTACTTGCATCTACTCCTTCCATTGTTCATTTTGCTTCACTTATGTTTAAGTCAGTTTTGCGTGCAAGGATTTAAAAGCAGATCGATAAAGTTGTCCCGGCATTTTATGTACAATCTGCCACTTGTATGTAGAAAAAAAGATTAGGTAAAATAGAAAATAATAAAAAATAAATTGCGTAATGTACACGGTACACTGAGTTTTTAAATCGCTTAGTATGATTAAGTAACTACAAATAATCTTCAATTCCAAAAGCAAACGAAAATAAATATTTGATATTTTTTATAAATCTCGTAAATTCTACAAAAAAAAAATAACCTTCACGCCAGGTCTCTAGCGGGATAGGCAGAGAGCACAAAAAAAAATCTACAATGATGTGTTTTCATACCGAAACACACATTGGTCTAATAGGAATTGCTTCGCGTTAGAATTAGGTAAGCAGAAGTAGTGCTGGTACTACTTGGGGGGAATCGTAAATATGTATTGGCACGTTTAATAAATAACGTTTCTCATTGGTATCCCCTATCTCCATGGCCCCCTACACACATAGTATATATAATATATACGATAAATGTTACCGTTATGCAAAATTTAAAATTAACCAGGCAAGCCCCTGAGTAATAGCCGTAATTTAAGTAATGTATTTATTGAACACTTAAGAAAATTAACAAACACGTTAGTTATATTATCTGCGCACACGTATACACATTTTATTTCTCCGTGAAAGCCGCGGAAGCCGCATAAGCCGCTGAGGCCGCATGCCGCGAGCGCGCCGCTCAGCTTCATCCGCATCTGGAAAGTGCTCTCACAAGGCGTATAAACGATTATTGTTGTTCCCACGGCTCGTATTGGCGTGTGCGATGCTCATTACGACCTGCTTCCGCAATTAGCCATGGGATACGGGCTTTCTGGCTACCATCACTCGTTCATACCTAATGTGAATTTCGATATACGGCTATTCAATAATCAATGATGACTGGCGAAAAAATACAATTCGCTTTATAACAATATGTGAGTGATTTGCTGTAATCGATTATCATCCGTGATGACTAAAATAAAAGCACCGTAGTGTCGTAGGTAACGTTTGTTTGCAACGCCACAAAAGTATTTAGCGACATAAATCACATCTATTTGCTATTAACCGGGTGTTGTTACAAAGGAGATTATTTTTCTTATAGCACGTGCGCTGTCTACTTTGCCTAACAAATAATGCTTGTTGTTTCGAGCCCGCGTTTTGCGTCTCTTAAAAAAATAATATTATAAATATTAAATCAAAATTTATGCAACGATTAATTCTAATTCGATTTCAAACTGAAAGACCGATTGTTATATTTAAAAATAGAATGGGTTTCTAACTGATACCGAGCTCGTTCTCAAATCAGGTTTTTGTATTTCATTTCAATCAAAAAATCATCATAAAACTGACGGTTGCATCGGTACGTCCGCTATCTACCTAATTAGTTATGACCAATTAAGCTCGGGCGTCGAATGCAATCCAATAAAAAACGATTATTATAGATCGATGAGACGATATCGAATAAATCATTTAATTAAAAAGCTCTAAGCAGGTTTTGTATAGACACTCGTCCACATTTTCAAATACGATAGAACACTGCAACCAAGGATAATGCTAAAACGTATTGTTATTATTATTCACATAATTATGTCGCTAAACAGCAATTCTTGTTATTCGTGTATTAGTATTTAAATAGTTTGGGACGATACTATTAGTAGTGAACGATAAAGTACTGATTGCATTAAAACATAAAAAATAAAACCTTGCAAATATTTGATAGGCTGTAATAGTCTTGAGCAATTTTCCCGCATAATAAAATATTTATACAGACAGCCTTTCATACTTTGACGCAAAGGGACATGGCCAGCGAAGTGGATGAAATAATTCAATTAATAACTTGTCAGTAGTTTTTTATAGCACACTTACGCGATATATCTACTCATCGCAAGACCAACTTGTATTATTCGTCCGTCAAATTGAATAATCCGTCCGTTAAAGCGAAGTATAAAAAGAACTGTGCGAACGAAGTTGTCGACAAAAGCCGGTGTCTAAATCAATGCTTGTTTATATTTTTAACAGGATATTTATACAAGCTTAATCACTTAATCATAGAAAAAACATACATACATATAAACACAATGTCGTCTGGTGACGCATTTAAATAAGAAAACAAATGAAAATCATTTCGAAAAGCACTAATGAAGTTACCAGCAAATTGACAATAACTTTGTAGAACTACTGGCTTACAAACATATTGATGATTGACACAATACGATATATCCTATACCTGAATTCGTGTGTTCAATCTGTACATTGTAGTTTTTCAACTAAGCGGATTACCAAAGCCAGTTTCGTGATTTCGTTATCGAAATGGTTCGTGACACGCCGGTGACTGGCCACGCGACGCATTGATAGTGTCAGTCAATTCTAGCCGCTCTATTTGCTCCCAACAATTGCCATTTAGAGCATAGCCCGTAACTTTGTCAGAAAATATTCTCCGATGTATATTTTTCACGTTGAAAATGAAGGACCTTTTTATATGAATACCTGTAAACATATACTGGTGTTCCGATGCTATGATTGATTAATGCTTATTTTAATCAACAGATGTTTGTAGGACTGAAACACTAAGTTATATACTTTAATGAGCATCAAAAGTTATTAAAATGATAACTTGCACAATAAAGCTAAATAGAGTATATATTAAAAGAAAGGTTCAGCAGACGGTAATTAATTACTGTTCCACATAGACATTGACATTTTCGGAGAACTTTATAGTATGTTGCCTAAAAATCATAAAACAGAGTATTAAATGTTAATATGTTATAGGTACTTTATTGCAAGTTTATTCGAGATTTCAATGGTTATCATATAGCAACTACAGTATTAATTAGATGTACATTTTCAAAAGCACAATCAACAATTAATCAAACGCTTTACAAGGAAACGTACAAAACAATAGAAATACATATGTGCATTACAGAAATGATAAACAAACTTTTGGAATACTATCTAAAATCTACACTGTATGAAGGTTTAAGGGCCAAACGTAACAAAGAAATCGCCTAAAGAAATGAACGACACAAAGCTAAAGCTAAAATGGAGCTAAAGAGCTTTCAAAGCGAAACTGTGACACGAACTGTATCATGAAAACAGAGACGGTGGGTACAGTCAATAACATACTCAACTCGCAATGTAACAGCATTATATATAACTACATACCATACAACGCACTGTTACATATAACTTTCCGTTTAAAACTATTATAACTGTTCATTTAAAGGTTTTGACGGTAATGCACAACAGAAATGTAATAAGCACCACCAAAGGTGGCCTGAAGAATGTTTTACCATTCTGCATGTATATACGTACGTAACAACGAACAGATACTTAACCAACCTAGGACAGTGTGGTAATAAATGAATATATAAATAAAGTCACCTACCGAACATCTCGTAAAAAAATGACAATATTGAAAAAAGAAAGAGTAACTTTCATATTACAATGCTGCATGTTGATAGACTGACTAAATGAAATAAATGTTGCTAGCCCCTATTTTTCTACCAATTACCTCACGCCCATTTTATGAATTGTTGCCAACACCTTACAGATCTCATCACGTGAGTTTTGATTTTATGATATGTCAAACTTCATCGAACTACCCATATGCGGTATGTATGTTAAAATGGTCTTATGGAAATTGATATTAATTTACCTATAGTTGAATATTGCCGGTTATTAAATAGTAAGATGTCAACGTATAATAATTGAATATTTGTGAGTAGCGTTCGCCCATTCCAGGTTTAACAGCATGTTGTTTGAGCACATACATATATTTCGCTGTATTAACGTCACAGTGCTATAAACCTACAAAATAAGTAAAGGAATACACAGGAATCCTCCCTCAATCTCATCTAGAAGAGCTTTTAAGGCAAATTACTGACGACTTGTATTTAAAATACATAAATGTTAATTGGACTATCCTAATGAATAAAACGCAAAATTGCAATTCAACATAATTATTGGGGGATATAACAAAAATGAGGACTTATAAAGATTAAATTACACTTTAAAACTATATTTATAAATACTAAATCCAATTTTGTTATATAACAAAAATGAGGACTTATAAAGATTAAATTACACTTTAAAACTATATTTACAAATACTAAATTTCAATTTTGTTACTGGTTCTAGGGTGTTTTTTGGTACTAAAAGAAAAGCTTAACTTCTGCTGCAAAATTTTCGGGCCGTGATATTTAGATGTTCAAATTATATTTCCCTCAAAAAACATAATGCTGATTGTACCCACTAAACTAGTAGCATAACGAATACAGATTTGGGTCTTTGCTCTGTGAATCGTGAACGCTAATTCATTCACTGCATTGAAGGTTCCATCAAGGCTAAGAACAATCTCAAATGTAGTAGTAGACTTTCAATCACCTTCTTGATTTACAATTAATGTTATACATTAGTGAGATGTACAAATTCACTTCAAATGTTCTGAACTTTTGTTACACCCAAGAAAATTTTATCCACTGTATAAGTGAGGAGGTAAAATCGTTGTGACTTTCACATGGGGTCTTCACAGACATATACGTGACTAGTTATCACGCAGCGAATCTAATCTACTAAGCTTTCGGACGTTTAAGGTTTTGTAAAAATATTATCGTTTAACATTCATACAAGAAGCACTTGAAAATAGGTCTATATTTTCGGATTGTTTTGTGAATGTTTGTACTACGCCTATTTATGCTGGAAATACTTACTTAAACTGTCAACAACGTCACCGTTGTAAAGTTTTAAAATAGAAAAAAATCTCATGTTGATGACGTAATTATCTTGTCAAATATTAATATTATAGTACATTTTATACAACTTACAATTATAATGAATTACAATTGAACTTTGTATAAAGAGTAGATTTGTAGTCTTTGATTTAAACACATATTAATTATTTATTAGCTATATTAAATTTGTACTGAGAAATTATTTTTTATTGTCACAATTGATTTACTTCTCTTTTAAAAATAGATTTGTTTTGTATCTTTTAGATATTATAGTAATATTTTGAACTACTTCCTATTATAATTTTTTAATTTGGAACTACGAGTATCGTGACATTGGACAAGTATTTGCCAATATATTTGTTCATTGCTAATATTCAACAGCAAAACAGAACAGCAGATCTAGTGGATTTGGTCTTCGACTGGCCGTCCAAGTGATTAAATGATTCTTATGCTAATAATGAAATGTAAAACCATATTCTTATTAAGTAGTTCTATTTTCAGCGTGACACGCCCAAATTTTCTAATACGTTATGCACATACATTTTTACATACTTTCAGCGCAATGCGGAACAACGCATATGACAGTTGATTATAAACTCATACAGATATATTCCTATTTTAAAATTGTCGTTCTCTGCAATATTTTCACGATGTACAGGCAATTTAAATTTTATTCGAACATTCTATTCATTTTGTTTCGGTTGTTAAAAAAATGTATTTAACAAAATGTTGTTAAACAATAAAAAAAACTGTTCATCGTTTACATTTAAAAGAAGTCAAAGAGATATAAGGTAATATGTCTATCTTAAGGCATAGATGCCATCGCAAAAAGTATACATGGTCTTCGTCTACCTATTTGTTTCAATAAGGCGTTTATTTATTTGGGTACCGGATGGTCCAACATACATTCAGATATTCAGTCAGTGTTTGCGCAAAATATTTATTTAGTAACAGGAATCTGTAACAATTGCCTACCGACAATATTTAGGAAGTTAAATTTAGTTTCTCGTTTTACATTCGGTACTTGTGTATATACATTATATACAGCCATTTTTCTGGAACAGCAAACATGTGTTAACTGCATGGTCACTAGCACTTTAACGTCATTTCCACGCGTGACTCGCAAGAAAAAAAAAATTCCGTTATTAATTAATCACGGTTTCTATTCAATTTCTTCGGTTATTATTTCGTTTGAGTGAAATTTAATGCAACAATGACTGGCTTCTAATTTCATTACCACCCACGGTTGGACTGCAGTCGCCTCCGGATCAACGCACAATAGTGCATTGTACACCAATGAAACCAAATTAGGAAAATGACGCGGTGAAATCGGTTGATGCATTTAACGGTAAGCAGTCTCGGTCACTGGTAATTGGTATGAATCAATGAAAAATTGTATGACTGGCGATATATTACAATTATTATTCTAGTGTTCATTACCACACAATGCGAAGTAAAGTTTATTGATACCTATTAAGTATTATTATTTTTTATTTCAACGGGTATCTATGTACATCTTAAAACAAAATTAACTTTATCTTTATTTACTCAGGGACGGTCTGATGGCGTCTAAAATTCTAATATATTCTTGTTAATTTTATGATAATAAAAACAAGCTATGTACATATTCTCTCCTTAAAATGTATATGTTGTAAATAAAATTGAAAATTTGAACTACAATTTTAATTGGTAATTAATTACCTTAAGCCTGCGCTTTTTATAATTAAGTCCGTTGTCACGGATAATTTATATTACACCGCTTAAAATTGGATAATATTCAAAAGCCCTCGACATAGTCAACAATTACATGACGTGAGCCATGACACGGGTGTCGCTGCCGGCGATGGCGCGGGCGGCAGACAGGCGTACGCGCAGGTAGGCTTAGCGACGACAGAGAGAGCACCATCGGGGCACTCGCTCGCACCACGTGGTGGGGCTGGGGAGGCGCGGGCGTATTTGCTGCCTGTACTACATTTCTATTTAGTGTATAACCGTTCTCTGTCGTCGCGAGACTGTTTCGAGCGGATCGTCCTGATAAATAGTATCTCGATAACAAAGTTCGACAGATGAGTGACGACGTGCTGGGACTTTCTTTTGTTAATCGGCGCC
>DVPR01001782.1:0-10356 GCA_018239345.1 Oxynetra stangelandi | reverse complement strand
AAGAAAGCACGCAGGCGATCACGAAACACTTTATCTATAAAAATACAAAAAGTGTCTATATGAAAAATAAAAAAAGAACAACAAAAACTACAAAATATTGTTAATGAAAATCGCCTCAAATAATACGCTTCAAAATTCTTATGCTATCGGCGAAATTTTGACAAGATCAGATTTATTATTACGCGACATCAGATTTATTAATACATGACATCAGATTTATTATTATGCGATTTGCTTATGTAATACACACAACAAACCATATTTTTTTGTCCCGAAAGTGATGAAGCCGTTCGTAAGACCAGTTTTTATTATTACCAATTACGGCTCGTATTATAACTTTTACATACACATATACCGTTTAATTGTGAACAAAAATATTTCATACAAAAACAGTATTCACGTCCCTTTCTTGAATAAAAGTTTGTGCATTTCACTTCGCATTTTCACTACGTCTCAAGTCAAATCTAAGTCGATCAAAATGTCATTCTGAGATGTAACTATAAATATATATGTGCCCGTACCAAATGAAAACTCATCGATATAGTAAGGTATTACACCACCGGGGCAAATTTTCAGATTCATCATTTCTTCGTCAGTGAAATCAAAACCCGGCTCAACGTCTTCTAATCGTGCGGTTATGCTCGTCTGTTCATTGAAGACTGTCTTTTCCCGGATTTTTGGAGCAAATTCGCCGAAATGAATACTTGATTTTGATTTCATGTCAGAGTCTACGTTATACAAGTCCCACTCATTTGCATACATGAAATATACTGTAATAAAAAATGTATGATTCAAACAAAGTAAAAAGTAGTGAAGTAAAAGTATCGTATTTAACTTGGCAACATTGTTCGAAAGTTTACTATTTAAAAAGGTAATTCAACGCATTGTATGCTCGATTCATAAAGTCATAGCAAGAACTTATGTTTGAAATACTTTTGTCACACTGTCTTGCTTGTTTTACAAATATCTTTGTATTGAAGAAAGGGCAATGAAAGAGCGTAAAGGGTCTTTATCAAATTTGTGAGAGTGGAGGGTAGATATATTTAAGTTTCGGTTTGATTTTCTCTTAACGTATAATTCAAAATCAAAACATTTATTGCAAAAATATGGGTAATAAAAAGTTTTTCCATAAAACATATTACATCGCCATATAACATTTTGAAGGCATACAAATATTAAAATTATTACAAATAGACCAGAATTAAAATTATTATATTTAATAATTCACCTCACTTACTACAAGGGAGGTGTTGGCCCTATATCCTCACTATATACAAATATGATTTGTTAGAAGGTACGGGTGGAATGGGTTATCAAACAAATATCTAAACCACGACATCTGACTCAGCAGTCGGTTTCACTAACAACTGCACCAACGGGTCGAAATATCTAAAACATATAGTTACCACAGACAGCCTTACTTTACATTGCTTTGCTTTGCTTTTGAATAAGCAGTTACAGAATTGTATGCTCAACTGTGAAATTGTACCCACTTCTCGGACACAGCGCGTATAACGCACAAGTCGTAAAAAGCCATCGTTGCACTGCCAACATTTCAACTGTGAAACGAGCGTGAATTTCACAATCCCTGCGCACACTGCAGCAGTTTTATGGTTTAACTGCATATAGTTTGCATAAATAAATGATAAGAGTGCTAATAAATACAAATACATAGATCCAAGTGAGTACTATGTACTTGTCATATTTTGTATATTTTTTATTTTATTCAATAAAATTCATATGTCAATTATAATAATAGGGTATATGCGGGTAATGCGTATCATTGCATTAAGCTTTCTATAGTTCCAGACTAAAACATGTCCACGGTACACTTCCAATAATAATATATCTTAGTCATATTTTCTTGAGACAACTAACAAGCGGGTATTTGGTCCCGAACAAGGCACAAACTGTGCTATAGCGGCCAGGCAGCTAATAAGATATAGCATAACGTAGATTAAATAATCTTGCTTAGCATACAGATATCTGACTAGGGTGGGATCGAATCCACATTCCCGACTCACCCCTCACGGTCACTAACTACTGCGCTAGCAACGCTGTCAAATTATGTTATACAAATAATTTATATCGATATTAAAACTAACGAGGCAAGTGTATAATTGTAGCATATTTACAGTGAAAAACGACAATCAACTTATACAGCGTACTTCTTTCTTTAACAACCTTTTATAGTTTGGTGTATACGACATAGTCTAGAATTGCATGTAATATACCAATGATATTAAGATATAAAAATATTTTTAGGTTTGATGTCAAAAATACCACAAATCGCCTTAGAAACATCGAAAGTATTAAATAATACTTGTTCATATTAGCGTACAAGTGTACAAGTGACCTGCACTGTTATCACTCCTTATAAAAAGGTACAAAGTGGTGTAAAGACTTTTAGTTAACGACAGAAATTGGTCCAACAACAGTAGATTGGCTCCCTGTGTAACTATGAAGTATAACTCGTTAGAATTTTTAAGTAATACACACAGCGCCATCTTGTTTCACATTTCTGCATAGCAACTACCCTCCGAATATGTTTTTTTGGAAGTATCGCGTTTCATTTAATTAGGTATTGTTTGCTATTTACGACCAATATCTTTGAATAAGTATTATAAAGAAATGTTTAAACTTGACTTATTTTTACGCCAAATGCTTTAAAAGATAGAAGTAGACACCTAAGGGCTAGTTATATTACAATAAGATGCGCGCGAATTTCCTCAGTGCAAAATCCTTTCGCATGAAAAATTATTCACGCCACGCCGTTCGTATCTCTTATCACAGATTTCTCAGTTCATAAACATAAATTTTCCAACGCGCGCGATACTCGTGGGAACAAGCCTCGGGCTGCATCGACCACCAACACTGATCGACTTTTCACTTTGGAGTTTGTGACTCGTTACATTTACAACCCTACGCCACGTATCAATAAAGTACATTTTGTATTGAGAAATGAGGTGCTTTGTTAGAAAATATAGCCGTTTCAGAAAATCGTACGCTATCAAAGCGAGCACAACGGTTGCAATCGCAATAAAACAAAATGGCGGATGTATGACAGCTCACATCGGTCGAAACGCGCGCGCATAAATTTCAAAATGAAAACATCATCGTATATCGAAAAGACATCGCAGCTTGTAAGCAATGTTGCTATGTGTAATGGCCTGTTTCTCTTGTGATATTTATTTGGTCAGCAAAGCAGGGATTGGTATCGAGTTATGGCATACGTAACAGTTAATCCTATACGGCGGATATGAATAATAAACGTTTATGAACATTCATATGTATATATTTATGTACGTATAGGGCCTCTTCGTAATTGTCGGCTTTATAACATGTTAAGTGTACAAAATTTTAAATTTAAACTATTAGAAGATTTAATTTCATCTAAGCGTGTAAAAATGTAGGCTTGGCAGGTGACATGGTACATTTATGCAACGTTTTGGAAGAATTTGATAGATAAATAACTACATTTGTATAATAATTATTTTATAGATCTCTGAAGATATTGTAGTGCATACAAATACTTATTAAAAGTTTTGATGCCGAGAAATACTGAAAACAAAAGGAGATATATATTATTTTACAAAACAGATACTACAGCTAGGAGCTGACCAGGCAACGCTTTTAGCAGCAAAATTTATTTTAGAGAATTATTTTTCAAGAGTAGCAAAGAACTTGTCCTTTTTCATGTAAAACCTATAATTATGTCGTTGTGAACTGAGAAAAGAGGTGTAATTAAGATAGCTATTATGTATTATTACATGACGTGGAAATTGCGAACGGTTTTGAGAATATCGTTACCGCACAATTGGAAACGGTCCGCATCACAAGTAAATCTCATACTACAATAATTAAATTATGACATACTCGTATGACAATAGGTTACTACATAATTATTTTCCTATATATTTTTAACAAAAGTAAAGCATTATTTATAAATTTATGTATGTTTTTCATAAGGTTTAATAAGGTCGATTGGACATCATAATAGTATATTTCATTTGTAAGAAATATATAAACATATTAAATATGTTCCTCTTATCTGTTCCTTGCTTTAAATATTTGTATTAAACAAGTTGTGACAATTTATTCTTGGCTCCTCACCATCTTTATACTTCATTATCCTTGTTCTCATCCTCCTTATACCTCACGTTCATCAATTACTTTTATGAATTTGATAACTTTACTAGATCTATGAATCGTCTAGAAGTGTCATTCAATTAAATGTCTATTTGTTGAGATAAATATAAACCATCGCACGAGTAGTGCAATGAACAGATCCGATAAAATAAAACGAAAAGACATTTTTGATAAATTTTGTATTTTTAGTAACAACTAATCAATATTTTAATCATAAATAGATACTGCTAATGTACAACCAATATCATTATAATAATGCGTCACCCCAATAGCGGTCACTGGACGAAATATAATTTCAAGAAGGTACATTTACTATACAATAATAGGATTTGAGATTCAGATTAGTTCAGCTGATTTCAATTATACTGTTATCTAAAATTAACAATTAAAATGCTACATTCACATAAATAAGTTATAAAAAAAATCAAATAAACATAATATTTACATGCATAAAATCATTAATTTTTTTGCATTGGCAATTTGATTAAGGCGATGATAACTGCTAAAACCTGGAAACACTGTCGTCAATAAAAAAAAAAAGAAAACTTATACATGGCACTGATTCAATTCCGAATTCGAACTGGTTTGATTTTTAAAATACGTTAAAATACTTTTTATCACATAATATTCTCGCTAAAATTCAAACAATGGCTGTACAAATCCAGTCATGGACATTACAATTACTAATTTAAAACGGCTCAGTCTTTTTAAATCTGACGTGTTAATAACGTGCATTTCACTAGAGAATTGCGAATCAGATTTTAGTCCTTATCCATCCAATGTGACGTCAATGTCCCGTATCGGACCATAATACTCAAATTAATCAACTTTTTTTATTTATAATTACGCCCAACATCAACATCACACTGCTAACATACCTACTACAATTAAATTTTATTTCACTTCAAAAATAATCGTATAAAATTTCAAAGTAAAATAAAACATTCACTTAATGCAATATTTAATAAATATCTTAACTAAAATACATTATTTAATACATTCAGTTGAGTTGGCTCTTCTAATTGCCGTTCCGTATAATACAACCGTGTGGAATTAAACTATCTACGAATAAAATTACAGACTAAATTATTTTATATCACATATGATATATCATTTATATTGATATGACATCTATAAAAATAAAGCTTCTTTTATTCTTAACGGCAAACTGTCGAACGGAAAAGTCACATGTTTGTTAATAATTAATAACATTAAATACAGGAATAAAATTAAAAGTGTTCTACGGAATATTCGTCAATTATATGGTACTTGAACAACACAATATATTATCCGATGACATTGCGCCTTTTATCTGTATATCTTGGCAATATGGTGAATGTATTTATCTACTGACAGCTTCAGAAGAGGTACGCGAAATGCAAGCCGCGGACAAAATATCCAAGAGTGCTGAAATATCAATATTTTTCAACTCGGTTCATTAGTACAGTAGTTAAGTTAAATGTTTTGTATCATAAATTAATATTCCGAATCGACAGTTTGCGATCTTATAAGAAATAGATACATATGTTAGCAGATTATTTTTGTTACAATAACGCATGCCTGTATAAATAATGTACAAATATTACTCACGAGCGAATGTTTAAAACGTATAACAAGTGTCAAATGGTTATACGCGCAACTTTATCTCGGAATATCGGACGCTGCACGCACACAATATTATACGTATAATACTGATTATTTAATTCGTTTAATATTTAATTAAAATTCTCGAGAGCGTTTATCTCGTAATGTGGGACACTTTTACGATGGCGCTACTTATTCACTGATAAGGCCCGGACGCGGCCTCCTCTCCCAAACACCCAAGAAGACGCTTTATGCAAATGCACTTAAGCGCTAATTTTCATTATACCGGCTCAATAATTAATATAGAAATATAATTACAAGATAATTTCGCTCTTGAGTTTCAAAACAGTAAATGCGACCGTGCACCCGATGCGGGTGTACATATAATTATGTACGCGTGAAACGGTATAAATGTATATATTTTATTGAAAATATGTATGTGTCTACACAGTCACGTATAGAATTTTAATAAATAGAATTAAACTTTGAAATGATATTAGGAAATATCAATTAAAGTATTGTCAAGAGATCTCCCGCTCTCGGGTACGGTCCACGCAGAAAGCACGATAACTAGAATAAATATTTTATACACCTGACCGCGTAAGGAAACCAATAAGTCCAATTCCATTTGTAACCGAGGGATGACAGTTTGACAGAAACAAAATAGTCGTTGAACTGGTCTCATTAGTGTCCCAACGACAGCGTCCACAAAAAAAAATAACTTTACTAGATCACATGTTCGCACTTAATAGCCAAATAAATTAACCGCTTATTTTAATTTAACGCCGGCTGAATTATAAGTGTAGAGAGAAGAAATAAACAGCGATACAGAACTATTTACATAAGTCAAAATGAGTTACGATTTCCACGAGACCGATTGAAGAAAATGTGGAACGATTATGTACACCGTATGTTATCTGCCTCCGAACATTTCAAAACGGGTCCTATCGCCTACCGCACAACCGTCCAACACCGAGTTTCTCTCTTCGATCACTTTATGTGCACACGTCATATGATTACGATTGCCCTATAAACACGTGTGAACCACTTTTTCTGTGCTACACAGTTTGCATTTCACTTCGCAGCACCAGTGGAAGGTGCAGTTACACCGCTCCACCACGAACATGGTCTCGGTCCTGTAGCCGCGACCGCAGCACATCAGGTCACAGCCGTCGACACCGATGCTTGTGTCGTTGCAAGCGCGCCCATGTGTCCCGGGAATCCCCAGTCTCGGGTTCTTTTCGCAGAAACCCGGTGACGATTCTAGGTACACGAGGTCCTTAGCTCCTGGCGACTTGTGATCTGGATTGTGCGGCCGCAATTGGAACCGATATCGATCTCGCCGAGGAACCCTGTGCGACGCTGCGTCGTTCCGTTGCACGGGCGCTTCGAGGTCCGTGTTGGGCATCATAACTCGGGAGGCCCCGTCGAAGCGATCCTTTAAGGAATCACCCACGGAGCGGAAGCTCGGTAGCCTCATCCAGCATGTCTTGACCGTGCACGAGCCAGACATCCCGTGGCACTTGCATTCTTGACGCATCTCAGATTGAACATGCTGCAAAAAAACATTTGAAATTAATAAAATGAAAACATCCCGAAGCTCTGTTAATTTATTCGATCGCGCGAGGAGGTCTATAATGATGTCCAAATATCTTTAAATTCCTCCGATAAGCTTCGATACAGGTGATCGATGATCTCTGAAGAGCACTCCATCGATCGCATCTTACGATCGAGCAAATTGTTACAAATCGTGAGGAGGTGGGCTAGTCGTCACCGCGCGTGGACAGATCATAAATCATGTTCTCGGGACATTTATCATTCTTAGAAGGTAGATAAATGACGCGAGGATGGAGACAGTAAATATTTTCCTATCCACGGGCGCAGGCGCTTCGTAGAAAGTGCTCCGTGGCATTTTTTTTCATTCACATGTAGATGGCCGTATGTGTTGTATGGCGGAGTGACCAAATATGTGTGAAACAATCGATGGAATGTTGTGAATATTCATCAGGTGGACACCCAGTGTGTCTGTCGTGACAGGAATTAAGCACGTCGGTTAATGACACGTTTGGGTGGCTCGAGGCGCCCGACGTCCCTTTTTGATGAATTTTAGGAAGGAACGGACAGTGGGTATGCAAATGTGGGTGTGCGGTGGGAGGGAGATGCGCGAGCGCAACGAATGGGTGCTTGTTGCGCAGTCGTCGCGCGATGGGCCGCGCCGCCTGACGCATAATTAATTTTAGACTTAAGCGACATGTCAAGTGGCTAAGAATCGATCGTCACCCGTAATGTAAACACGTAGCGATAACGTGTTCGTCGTCGGTAGCTCGATTGTTTTATTTAATGGATGTTTGTAGCGGGCCACCGTCAAGTGGTGATTGGGCGAGACGACGTGCGTATAGATTATGTGGTGCCAATGAACGAGAACACTTACCGCTCGGCCCGCTTCGTTGTTGTGGAGGTTCATTTTTTCTCGGAGGGTTTTTCCTCGTTCACCGGTATCGACGAACTCTCTACTGAATCGGAATCCGAAGCCGATATTATCACTGCAACCCCCCCATTTCCACACACGGACGTTTGCGGCTGTTGCGGAGCGGGACCGGTGCGGTGCGCGGTCGACGTGCGAGTAGTCACAGGTGCAGGACTCAATGGAGCCCTCGGCACACGCTCGGGACACCGCATGGGTCACACCTGCGCTTGTTATTGCATAAATGAAGGCCGTTTCCCGGCATCCTGTAACAACGGAAACGTTCTTTAGATAAATAAAATTATTTTTCGTTACACGGGACTTATCGGATATTATGTATCATTTGAAAATTTTTATATATGTTTTGTAATAAAAAAACAATAACCGATCGTTTTTCTAAAACAGAATCTCATAATTGTCACCAAATAAATGAAACCGTAATATATGCCAAATGATAATAAATGTGGTAGAAGGCAACACTATAATTATATTAAATATTTTTCTTTTTATTAAGTCATATTTTATACCGAGCCGTCGAAACCTCTGAATTACTGGCTCGATATAAGCTTATAAAAGCCAGGTATTAGACCTCACTTCTATACCCACTAATATTGTTGTTTTGATAATATGAATGCGGGGTTTATGGTATTTCTCACATAGACATGTTTGGTATTCGTATAATTAATGCATCCCAACAACAGAGGGCACACGTTTTAATCAAATTTTATGATTGCTTGGGGGTAAGGGAACAAAAAAATCTCATTACAATAATATGTTGGGTATTAAAATTTCGAAATTCAAAATATTCGAACTCATCAGCAAATTGCAACGGGTGAGCCATTAGACCCCACGATCACTGAATTAATATTTGCCAGATGGTTTTTTAACGAATCCTTATCTCCGGGTTTTAATTTATTTTTGTTGACATTAAAATAATGAAGCCACTCGATTATTTAAGTGCCAATAGCGGTTTCGTTTTTCAAAGTTATGATCCACACTATTATCCAGATGGTACATTCGAACACAAAGATATCGATGCACTGCATTCGCTCATCTGCGGGCGAATACATAAATCGATGCTTTCGTCCCGTATCGAATACTATAAATAATTAATGGTCCGGGCATTAGAATCAAATACTCATAAAATACAATTAAAAGAGAGAGGGTATATCTCGAACGTTGAAAATAAAAGAATTGCCTCTTACCTACCCGAGAGAGATTATAAATTTGATCATTACAAGTGGTACTGGCGCGCGCATCGAATCGCTGCGTTAACATCGATTTAATAGCCAGCGCACTTTTGAACGATTGATATCGATATTGGGAGTCTTTGTCTCATCGAGTTGATAAATTAAAAAAAGAAAAACTTACCACTACTAAGAGTATGACGTTTTTGGTAAGCGAATAGTTTACCCGAAACACGATTAAATTTGCATAAATTAAAAACGACGCGTAAACTTCCTCGTGTGTCGTGTTTGAACGTTATCTCGTTATTAATACACGGCTAGACATTGTAATTTTATGGCACAAATCTGTGTGTGTGACTCATTAAAAGCTCTCGGCTCATGTGGCGTCAAGGTTATGAAGGAATCGCTCGGAGGCCATAAACCGAAAGTCGCTCGTTCACCAATCACTTGCTCAATTATAACCACGTATTTAAAAAATTACCCACTCGCCCTCTTTCCCCGGATAATGAATGAATTTCAATTAAGGATATTAATTCCATTCTAGAAAGGTATTAATTCGATTCACTTGTGGCCAATTGCGTAATGCTCCCGTAAGTGACACATGCTATCTAAGAATATAGAATTCTTAAGTGTAAATTTAGTATATTAACTTTGCACTGAATAATTTAGTGTGGTCACAAAATAATTCCTCGATTTCATCATACATTGTCAAAATGACAAGATGTAGCCAAGAACAAATTATTCATGTATATAAATCTTTTAATTAAGTCAACGTCCACTTAGGTCAAGGAAAGATTATCAAATTATATAAACTCTTAAAGGCTTAAGAATGCTATAGACATACGCGTCTGTATTATAAAGGTATAATGTACCTACTTCATCTCTGTCTAATACCATTCTTTTGTGATTACACTGCATTCATACGCCCTTGGTGGGCTTCCGGCCACCTCACACGACCCCATAAAAGAGATT
>DVPR01001781.1:0-10356 GCA_018239345.1 Oxynetra stangelandi | reverse complement strand
CGACCAGCGGCGCGAAGGTCTCGCGCAGGTGCTCGTGGAACCTGCCTCCTTTGAGGTTCTCTGCAAACAAGTATATATGAAACTCTTATTGAGTTTGGAACTCTTGAATAATATTATGGTTTTTTTACATTTTTTTTCATTTACATTTTTCTTATTTATAACTGTATAACCTCAATCCACGTCAGCGCTAATTCAATGTTTTATTTATATAGCTATTATTTACTAAAAAGATAATTTTAACGCCTATTAATTGAGGAGCCCGTGATCTACTAACTTACAGAGATTTGATTGAAGGAGATTTCTTTTACAGATAAGCTTACCTTTGTACATAATTCTACTGTGATAATTAGTGTAATTTTGACATTATATAACCTGACATATTTTGATTTTTTTGTGAAAAGGTGGGTTGTCAGAACTTTGATGACTTTCTACAGCAGACATTTGTTCTACTTCCTGGAATACAATAGATTTTCAGAGCTGAGTCACGATATTGGTGATTTAATATAGTGTAGGTATGTTAATTCCAGTGACCATTTGTTTTAATTCATTCACACGCGAAATAGCCGTTCTCACCGTCAACCCTCAAGTAGTCGTTTAAGATCTGGAACAGCGGGAACGAGTCCCAAGTGTCCGGGGGCTGCTCGCTCAGCACCCGGTCCATATCCACCGCGAACAGCGCCCAGAAGATCTCGGCATGCTCCACCAGCAGCTCGGAAAACCACGCGAACGCCTGTTTAAAGGAATTTTGGATAAAACATTACAACCACTAATATCCTACTTGAGGTATCTTTTTTATTCAATATTTTTTTAACAGTATTAAAAAAAAAATTACAATTTTTCAATAGATCTTTATTTATAACTTTGAAAAAGGTAGATTTGGAATTCATTCCTAATTTTGAAATGCTTCTATAGTTATGAGAAAATTTATAAGTAACATGAACTGTTTACAGTTTTACCTGCTTATGAAACAGCGGCGTCATTGATTTACTTTTTTTTGTTATAAAACTTGTTATAAAACGTTGAAAATGGTCACAGAGATATTATTAACGAAGATATACTAATATGAATTTAAATTAATTATAAAAACAAAACTTTCGTGAACAAAAATGTTATTTTTTAATATAAAATCTATATGTTTTGAGAATTTTGCTCACTTAAAAAAATATTACAGAAAAAATATTTTTGTTTGATTTTCACAACATAACAAACAACGCTTGACTGGTTATTGTTCTTTGATTTTTGTATACAGCGTGTAGCTTTTAGTCATTTAATAAAATTACTCAAATATTCTGATATATACAATAAAGGTGCGTTACAGGTAAATAAAATAAACGTATAAAGTATAAAAAGAAAACAATTTATCAAATAAACCAAGTATACGTTAATCATGCGATTGATCTTTTTATTATAAAAACCACGTAAGCGTCTACAAACTTAGTACAGGATTTCTAAAAGCTTGTTCGTAAGAAAGTATCAGAATGGTCGACTTAGTAAGTGATTTTGGTATATATTGTGCTATGTAAACAAAATATGTCTATGTCTTGTGTCGTGTTGAGTTACAGGGTGATGTCTGTTCGAACATGTGCACAGGTTCCAAAATACTAAATACAAGAAACAGCGTTCTACTATAAGCAAACAATTTGTGATATGTTTGTATAGAAATATTTTGTTATATAATTGAAATGAAATAGTGAGTGAGAAATACGTTGTGTGTGGAATTAAATTTGGAAATATTGGATTTTTATAACAAAAAAGTTGTTAACATTGTATGAAACTGGCACTTTTCATTTGACAAGCGAAGTAAAGTAACCAATATCGCCGAATTTACAACAGCGAAAAAAAAATTATTTTTATTTAAAATTTAGAATTTCGAACGTCTAGGCTCAGAACGAAAAGCTCAATTTGCGTGCTTTTTATGACGACATAATTTTAGTATTTCAATATATAACCTAGATAAATATTTACATCTTTATTATATTTAAAAAACTAAAAAAAATTCAAACATATTAAATTTGAATACGTAATTTTTATTGTTGTTTTATGACAAGATTTTAAGCTTTGCTATGAAAATAAATTGTAAAAATATATGGAAATATTGATGTAAAATATTTTGATATGCACTCATTTACTCAGACTAATATTTTGTCAAAACATTTATGAAGCCCTTATTATAAGTATATTTTTATAACAATGAAAGTAACCGATTCTTTCAGTGATTATGACTCTACATTATTGCTACTCTATATTAATAACAGAGTCTCGAGGGTGCAGTAGATGTCGTCGAGTTTCTGAACATGGCATTCGCTCCCAATACAGTTGCGCGTCAGGTGACGTTCTCGCGAACGGGATTCCATGCATAAATAATGTCTCTCAAACAATTACCGAATCGCTAAACAACTAAGCTTGCTGAAGCGTGACTGATCTGTCCGGTAAAATTTCGCGTCTACGCCTCGTAATTACGAGTACATCTGTGATCGAACAACCATGGTGAACAATAATCAAGATCGAGTGATCAAATTGACAAGTGGTCCGTTCAGCTGAGCAATCAAAATAAGTAGTTACATTTGGTTGACCGCTAGAGTCCGGTTTTGTGTTATAAACCTGCGGAGAAATAAAAGATAAGATAGAAGTGGAATATAAAAGTTTTTATAGAGCTCTTGCGTAGAACTAATCATGTCAGTGAGTGAACGCGGACACTACGATCAATGCGATTACCAGCGGATTATAAAATGAATATTGCTGATAAAAGGAGAGTATTCCGCGGTTCACTGACTGACCAAGCCACATAAAATACATAGGTCATTAATACACATAAAAAAATATCGGCTTATTTCTAAATTAACGTGAAAGATGGCAACCGACGTAAATAAATATTTCACAGAAATAAATAATTGCATACATTTTTTGGAGTAAAAAAATATGGTTAAGTTTTAGTATAGGAAATAATGGTCATATAAAAATAAACAGTTAGTAGCCATCTTTTTGTACACTACGAGGAACAGCCAATTGTTAAACGTATAACAGGAGAACATATAATTTTTCGTTGTGTACCAACGGAGCTGAAAAGTATTATAATGGCTGAATATAGTTATGACGCTTTCTTTATACTACATTTCTGCATGTAATGTTGCCAGTAACGAAAAAAGAGAAATATATTTTTAATAACGGCAAGAAATGTATATTTAATTATTTCTACACAATAGACAATAGAAATGTTGATTAGTTAATTGAAAATTTTAAATACTTTCAGCTTCGTTCAAAACGAAACAAAAAAAAACAAAATAAAACAACTGCCTCATCATTCTCCACACTAATAGCGACAGGAGAGTAGGGTGCTATTCCAGTGAACACTGACCTTGTGTTTCGGTAAAATTCTTTAAGTGAATTCCAATTATTGTACATATATTATTACAAAAATTTTTTTTTAAATATTTTATTAAAAAATTAACCGACCTCTTAATTGCATCCATGTAATACAAATGTCTAATAACTGAAATGGATATTTATAAGTATGTTTTGTGATTTTTTGATTTTAAATTACTTTAATCCGTTAAAAAGCAGCTAACTTTGTTTTAATATACTGGCGTAACAAACTCATGTAATATAGAAAATATATTCCATTAAAATTTAATTTCCTTGCTACTTTTGTATACGATGCATTTAATCTTAAAGAAATTTACCTCAACAGAAATCACGACATTAAGGGTAGACAGACATACACACACATATTTAACCATTTAAAAGTGCAACTCATCAGATTTCATATGATAGTAATAAAAAAAACATATAGGTGTTTATTTATTATGATAATTTCATTTATTTTCACTTTTTTTAATATTCCGCTAATTTCCAGTATTAACATTACACTAACAACTATAATATTACATATTTTTAAAATTGAAAATATTTTACGTTTACGTCACAAGTATAGCTGACATAAATTCCAATAACAGGAAATATCTTTAAATCCAGAGTTGCACTTCAGTATGGTTTGCCAGGACATTACCACATGTTAAATCCGGGGCTATTACCTCCGCGTAGTGCTCTTCGTTCTGCTGCAGCAGGTCCACGCAGAGCTCGGCCAGACGGATCAAGTCTTCCAGCTTCTTCGCGGGTGTTACCATAGTCTCCCCTCGCAGATCCTCTGGATGACAAGTGCGTTGTAAAACGTTAGATTTATGAAAAATAATTCAAGATCCTTTAGCAGTTCATCCCCAATAAGTTCACTCCATTCTTTGTAATCACGCAAGTGTTGGACAGACGTAAACTTTAATTTATTTTATTTACTTACAACACGCCAGCAGCACTACATACATTACGGTTTTATACAAGTATTGATCGCTGGTATGTGGATCATTTACAGGCATGTGTATCATTCACTTAAATATATACACAATAAACAAGTTATTTATCATACAGCTATTCAATTTCTCTATAAATATCTATCAAAAGTTATAAAACCTTCAATGTTAGCCTTTTGGCTCAGCTGCGTATAGTTCAGCAGTGCCGCTTGCTCCAAGCTACTCTGGATCAGGGCACGCACTTCCTCGGGAGCCACCGGCGTCACGACGTCCTTCATCAGCACACGCTCCAGAAGCGAGAGGGTTGCCTGAAGATTTGTCAATGAAATAAAATAGGCAATCGAATGATTTCCAAAATTGTCAATTTTAATAAAATCCAATATACTTATATTATCTGAGGTGAATTCAATCTTCAATATTTATTCATCAGCTTTGGAACGACATGTCTTACCTTCAACGCTCCCTCGGGCCGTCCAAACGGGAATGCGTATCGGAAGTTCGTTATCTGATTCTGTAGCAACGTCTTGAGCCTCTCCTTGATCTCGGCGAACTTCTCCTTCTCCTGTACCGTGATGCTGCCCACGCCGTCGGGCCTGCCAGGCAACGTGGCCGTACTGTAAACCACTCGCCACTGGGGCTTACTCTAGTAGGGCACAAGCGGGATGGGGTCGGAATGGAGCTGGCAGTACACTCGTATAACTGATACGCCGTATTCTGCATGTTGATTTGTTTATAAATCCAGAATGAGATACCAAAATTATATTGCAAAATGTATATAGAATTATTGGTAATCTTAATTATGTATTTGGTGCACACATTTTCAAATATGCAGTATTAGTCGTAAATATTTTATTTTTGCTTCAATTAAGTAAAGTTCATAACAGGATTTATTCAGAATTCAAATAGTAATTATCAAAGTAACATTTTGAAAGGGCGCGCAACATCTTAGATATGAATACCTTTTAGACAATATTTGCGCCATTCAAATATTGAAAAAGAAAATGCCAACTTTAAAAAACCGTATTTATATAAATGTAATATTACTTTATGATAGTTAACAATTTTGACGCAATATAACAGTTATTTAAATCAGTAATGCGAACTCCATAATTCCGTAGACAGAAAATATTAGTAGGCATAGGTTACATTCAGTTAAGCACATACGAGTACATATAATAGAGAAAATGATGAATTTAGATGATATTGGAAACAGTTTGTTAAAATACGAGAATTTAATAAGTTAATAAATACCATTTTACAATAATTGCGCTCCTTATAAGGCAATAACAATGAATAATATAAATCATTTAAACATACATTTATTTACCCCATCCATTTTAAAACCATTTATTTTAAAACCATGGAATTCATTAAAATCCCACATTTCAAAAGTATGTTTACCTGTTTACAAAAGACGATTGGAGGAGATAGGGGTTATGGTCAAACGTTCTAAAGACATCTGAAAGGAGGCTTTTCATCATGGGTCATGAAATTACAGGTCATGGTCCATTTCCGGATCCGGTATAAAAGCAAATCGGCTAGAAAGCTGCATAGTTTGTGTATTAGTTTAAAAAGTGTGCTAGATAGCCATACTAGGACACGAGCAATTACCAGATAGTCCTCAAAAATTACTATATGACGCCGACCTCAAGAAGATCATTGGAGTACATTAGATAACAAGATTGGAAGTATAGGCAAACTGAGCATCTAAAATCTGACAGCACGGTCATCCGATAAAAAAACAGAGATAAAAAAAAACACTACTACTGTTTCCTTCGACGCTAAATTCACCATGAGAACATCAAGGCACAAGATAATATGCATTAGTTGCATCAGTAGTGAGTAGACAAGGCGTGTAACATAGATATAATTGAATAGATAGATACATTGAAAGCCATGGTACATTTATATAGTGCGGTGGTTCGGGCTTGTGAAGTGATTGGAAGTTAATGATCGATTGTTTAATATTGTTAAGTAAGTTATAATGCCAAAAAGAGACGGCTGTATTAACAGATAAACTGCCTGAGTACGGAATGCAAAACCAACCATATCAAGAAGATTTATTATGTTAGGATGTGATAGCCTATCCTATGTGTAGGTTAAGATGAATCGCATGTTAGGATAGGATAGGTTAGGGCAGATTAGATAAGGATAGCGAATCTCAAGGAAGAGCTTGGGAAAATTATTCCGTTTTTTCAATATCTTTTAAGAAATCGATCATTAAATTCATTTCACTTTTATGCATTACATCAAATATTTTCAACTAAATAAGACATCAAATCTAACATACAGACTTACGGTTTGTTTCGCATTTACAGAGATGATAGTTATGGTATTTTAGTCGATTTTCATATAGAAAGAGGACGGTCTAAAAAGTGTTCAAAGTTTACCTCAAATCAAGCGGCTTCATTAATATAGCCTAAATTTGTGGTAGAGTCTCGCGATAACAGATTAAATATATTTATCAACTGATCATATAAATCATCTGATACCGGCCACCGAACCTTGATTCCTGAGTTTTTGTCGATGTTAAGGATTAACGAATACTTGTCTAAAGCTATTGATAAGCAATTATATTTTGTTATAATAATTTCAACGCCTTAAACATTTAATAGACAGTTTAATTATAAAGAAAATACTTTGATACAAATATCGACATCGTTGTTAATGGTTAATTGCGTCCAAATGTTTTGCTGGTTCTACCACTAGCTAGACGATGTGGGCATTTGATCAGCGTAATACATACCCAGAGTAACGCACCATATTAATAATACGAGTACTCATATAATATACGATTAAAGACTGTCTACTCTTTATGATTGTTAACTTATATTTGCTTACATATAAGCAAGTTCAAGACACAACTTACGGTTATTTATAAATTTCTATGAGTTTTCAAAGATAATCAAATTTTTTACATTATAAATGGCGCACGTTAAAGCTATTTAATCCTGGTGCTGTTTAGCCATACTTAACACTTTTAAATTCAGATGCGTTGAAATCGTTCTGATATATGCACTCCCAAAAAATTGGTTCCCGTTAGAGTACAGAACACACCCTAACAGTACTCCGTTTGCACTGTGCATTTTTAATTCTAGCATTCATTGAATCGATGACAAATAATTCCATATATTTGAATCGTTTCGTGATAGCACCGTATCCAGGGCACAATCCGTGTTCAATGCGCAAAGCGAGAGGACTGACCTGTTGCCGTGCACGTGGCTGGCGCAGAAGGCGAAGGAGTAGTGCATGAGCGTGGGGTCGACGCACTGCTGGCCGCTCTCGGCCGCCGCCAGCAGGTCGGCCAGGTAGCACAGGTGCCGGTAGCAGCCGCGCACGCCGTAGCGCGCGCAGTACTCGTCCAGCACGAATACTTGCCCCGGGGAGAACCAGCCCTGCTCGACCGTTCGTTCGCTTTAGCGACGCGATATCGAATTTTACATTTCTCTACCTTTAATTCCTGTGCGGTAGTGATTTGGAAACCTCGTGACTGGTAATTGAAAAATACTTCAGTTTGCTACTGGTAATTACCCAGCAAGTGATAGAATAGAGATGGAGCAGCACCGCTGTTACACATATTTCTAACGCGCAGCGTTTGTTACTGTAACAATTTCTGTTCTGTTCTGAAAGGTGTGATAACCGGTTGCATGCATATGCTTGAAATGAATATTTAAGCCTTCAAGAGTAGCCACACCCTTTCGATTTCGAATAGGATTCACATTACCTATATCTACTCGTATAGTTCTTAGTTCTACTCTACAAATTTTGTTTCTAAATTGGTTACAAAAATTCGTAGGCTCCCTATTCGTTTGCTACTTTTTTACTAATAGTACCACTGAAATACTCTAGCATCTGTCAATACAAACATTTTCCGCTAACTAACCGTAAACTATAATTATAATATAATTATAATATCTTGGGACATCTCCACACATGGCCATCTGATTTCAAAGTAGGTACTTAAGTTCCTATGTTATGGTAACAAGACGGCTGTTATACTACATATATACTTAGAAATAGATACTTAATTAGATATTATTTTACACCTAGACACAGAACAAATACTTGTGCTCATCACACAAATATTTGTCCTTGGTGGGGATCAAACCCACGACCCCTAGTTCAACGGTTAGGTTCGCTAACCATTGCACCAGCGGGCCAGCCAAACAACAATATACTTAATATTACATGCACAATTTCATCATAACCAACACCAGTGACTATAGTTAATACTATCGACTAGGAATTGTCTTGGAAATTGATCATTCAAAAATGAAATTGAAGACATAATTATTCTGAGATAGTTTACCAAAGAACAATAAGGATCTTGGAGGCGATATTTTAGCGTAAGGGACTGCAGCGTGGAAAATAGCTGGTGGTGATCAAACTGACAAGGATCCGCTTGAATGTAATCCTCCATGCCGTGCTTACGAGCCTTATCAGCATCTGAAAGATAATGAAAGTCTCCAGTTATAAGTGAAATATTAGAGTTTAAGCCTAGAAGAAATTCAATTTGCAATTTCTTGAAAATCTTTTTATTACCAACAGCTGAGTGCCCTTGCAACTTGCCATAACCTAAAGTTTAAGCTCTACAGCCATTAGTAGGGCATACAATAGCAAAGTGGTTTTTCAACAATCGTCAAAGTCAGTAGATTTATTACAGTATCTAATACCTGTTCTTCGAAAACTTACCTCCCATAATCTTTATATGCGTGTCGGAAGTGGTGGGCGGCGTGGGCTTGTGGCTTTGTCCCGTGGCGCGGTACAGCGCCATGACCCACAAATGGCACTCGTTCTCATCGCTCACTCCGAGCAGGATCGACTCGCCGTCGCGGACTGCGTTCATGAAGTACTTCGCTCCTTCCAGTTCTGTGATGCAGACGGAGGTTACATTGGAGTAAAATCAGGATCTGCCAGTTCTTTTTAATGGCAGGAGAAGTAAAAAATTCGAAATTGTACGTATTTGTTTGTGAACAAAATCGATATTTTGGATATCTCATGGACTCATTACTGAAATTTGGAGACGTTTAAAATTGCCCAGTTACATATAATATAGTGGAGCGATTTATTTTAGATGTATGTACATATATGTATAACGTACCTTGACCGACCATCAGTTGAGCTGTAAAAGAAAGAAAATGACATCATTTCAGAGGCTTTAATTTGGAATTGACACTAAGGGATATTTTGAAGTATTATGTTATTGAGTAGTCTCCCTTGCAATACCGGTGTTTTGCAAGGAGGACGTGTAAAAGGTAGAAGTAGTCGAAATGAACAAATTCTCACCACTGGCAAGTTCGATATAGTCTACAGTGAAACCATCAAGTTGCATCATCTCCGCAGGCTCTGATTTCTTGTCTTTGTAGGAGCACAGGGCGAAAGTGTACTGGCTGACTTGCACCAGAACCATATACCGCCTCTTCCATTTCCGCCATACCGCTTTTCCGATCACATGAAGGTAACTGAAGAAAAAAAACGGAATTGTAACTTTGTTGTAGATTTCGATGACCTTTTTTGGATGCAAATTCTCACATGTTCGCAACTTCCAAATATTCAGAGAATGATCGCCTTTAATATTCAGATGGTGGCAATTAAGTTTAAGAGATTTTGGTCATAAGTAGCAGTATTTTCTCACAGGAGACATAATTGTTACAGGATACATAATTGTTCTGACATAATTGTTACGACTCATTGTTTGGTCTTTATAGATCATCTTTAATTGACCTTTAGCCCTGACCTTGTGCTGAATTGGACTTGATCAGCTTGACAGGATCTGACCTTGAACTTGACTCATAATGAAAAGCATTATGAGAGAAAACAAACTACTGTTCAACAGCGAAACAATAAAAGCATTAGTAATTATTGAGTTTAGGGACAGCTTTCGTTTTATCTCAAAGGTTGCGCATTGGTCTACGGAATACAGTGACCATATAATATTCATTACATGATTATATTTGAATAACACAAAGTACCATTCTTTTACAAGGTTAGAGATGTTTGGCACTCCGTGCTCTCTGCCTACCCCGCTAGGGACCTGGCGTGACGGTTATTTATT
>DVPR01001780.1:0-10356 GCA_018239345.1 Oxynetra stangelandi | reverse complement strand
GATACACCGCTGGTTTAGGTTTAGTGGAGTAGGTTCGGGCATTTAATGTCCGGGAGTCCCACATAACCACTCCCCCCCCAGGGGGTGGTACTCATGAGAGTTCCCCCAGCGTTAACAAAAAAAAAAAAAAAAATGCTGTTAAGCTTCATTAATTCCTTCCGTCAATCTCTCAATTCCGTAGTGCGTAACTTTTTATTAACTCGGTATTATATTATAGGTAAGTAGTTAAAGAAAATACCAAATAACAATAAGATGACAAAGTAAAATTTATTGGTTATGCCAAAATTATGTTTCACAATACAAATATTGTTTTAAATTGGTTTGTTTTTAGACTTTTTGTGGTTTTTAATAAAAATCCTATTGGTACAGGGGCACACCGATAAGGTATGACAATCAATATGAAATTTTCAACATAGCATTATTTTCGTTCTTTCATCTTTTTCTTCTCCGTGATATATGACATATTCTTATTATAATATTAATATATATTAGAAATTTAGTTGTTAAAGAGATTTGTAAATTACATACAATAAAAAACACAAATTAAAAACTTTAAAAATTAAGTGGTTACATTAGCCGCAGTACTATAGAAATATAATAATATGTAGTTAAGTACTTGTGTGATTCATATTATGTCTCGTGGCTCATAAAAATGTGATTTTGTGTTCGAGAAGCGTTTGTATGTTTAAAAAATAAAAATAAAACAATAAACAATATTTGCCTGTGTCAAATGTTTTTTATATTTACTTTAAACATTATAATATAAAGTATCCGTCCATATGGTACCAAGTTGACAACAAAGCTTGTTACATTATCATTTTCACAATACGGTATATACTTATTTCTATACAACAATACTCGCTTGCTACTTTTGTATGTATATTTCAAGTATAGGTTTCTGATTTCGTATCTGCGGCTTTTATTCTTTCATCATAGCTTTGTTACTAAATAATAGTCAATGGATCATTTTAGGACTGAAAAAGTTAAAACTTGGATTTTAATGGCGGGCATTGACTCAACCCAGACGTCCATGCTAGAAATGAAATGAAGCATGATTATAAAGTGCTGTTTATATATTTACTAGCATATTTTGTGTATAGATTTAGATATTTATTTCCATTTGTTAGTCGTTAAATTAATTATTAACTCCGTTTTGTGTTGCTTGTAGACATTTTATGAATATATGTAGTGGCTTAGGGGCATTCAGAAACACTCCTGGCTAGTGGCCGATACAGCCCATACACGTCTGCAGCCGACCTTGAACAGGACTATTTGTCCTATTCTTGCCAGGTCACAGACGTGTTGCCACTCTTGTTGGTCGTTCAGTTGCTTCTATTATACACGTGGTCTGGCAACCACACCCTTTAATCCGAAACACAGATTATTATAAGAACAACAGCTTCATGGCAGAAATAGGTGTAGCGGTGGTACTTTCCCGGCGAACCGTATACGCGTTCACTGCAACGTATTTCATCGATATAGCCTGGACTGATTGCTGACAAATACACATCTGTTCTCACACCTATAGAGGAAGGTAGCGCATAAGTACTTTTGTTATTTAAAAGATTGCTGGGAGAAAAATTTACGCCGGCTTTTTTCTCATCTTAATTATTCGTGAAAAATAATCATGAAATATTTACTCCACGTCGTTCTCAGATCACATAATTATTAATTTTATCTACCATAACAACAAAAGACGTTTCTTGATGCATATAATTTATACCGTACAAATTCTGCTTTTCATTTCGCTTTTCTTTAAAAAACAAATAGAAACGAAATTGAGAAACGATTGGTGGCGTAACTTTAATATAAGAAATATTCTAAATTACAGTCACGCTAACAGAGATGCTCTAATGTAACCGTTACATACTTCATTGCGACGACATTATGGGCAACCAATAGCTTACACGGGCCCTACAGTTGGACAAAGACCTCTTCTTTTGTGTGTAAAATCGTCGAGCATGATTCATAGTAAAGGCGTGTGCTATTTTTTAGCACTGCGGATACCTATTCTATAAAATTCAATGTAACTTATGTAATACTACAAGTAGTATTCATAGCGAGCGCCGATAGTTCATGGTCGACGGTGTATTGAAAGCGGTACAGCGATTTGTCTGGGGCAGACATCGAGTGGGTGACCGTTGGACCGTTGGAAACAATTTAACACGAGCATTTTCGTGCCGCCAAAGACCCGTTTGGCCAGTTTGGTAGATTTTATACGGTATGTAAACTTTTAAGTGTGTCAATGGCCTTGCAACGGTTTGAAAGCTTTCAGCGCTGGAGTGGCATGAAGGACTGCGCCTCACTTGGCCCCCAGTGTTCGAATTAATATCATGTGGAATATACGACATTTTATTAATTGTATCTCATCAAATATTAATATGTAACGTAATCAACTGATATATTATTATAAGACTTCTCCGTTAACAAAATGTGGGGAGCAGATAGTATATTAACAGAAGTGCATTATTTGTCAAATGCGTCATTCGTTGCAAAGGCGTGCTCATTTATCTCAATTATAAGTTTTCACTTTGAAGTCATGCAAATTTTCCGGAAGCTCACTGTATTCATAATGTTCTTATGTTGAAAGGCACTCTTGTGGACTTAATTATTACGTAACACACTTTAATTTACGACATGAAGTGTTCTAGTGACTAGAAGTTTGAAGCTTAAAAATACATATGTATGTACATCGGTATGTATATATATATAAAACCAGTCTAAAAATAATACTTAAAGTGTATTAAAAATAAACGCCTTTAATTTAAATTATTTAATGTAGAGAGCAACGACCTTAATGTACACATGAACGATTTTTTATAAAATGATAACAGACAATGACATTTGTATTTTTATTTTCTCTAAAAATATAAAAGTCTACTATTTTGTTTATCTTATCACAATGCTCTCAAATTAAATGAGAGGACAATTTAAGATTAGTCTTTGCGAACTGTTATTGTACTGGCACGTATCTAACAAAGTAGGTATTCGCCGATAAAAAAGTTATGCGCATTGTTCGCGCAAACCCAATAATAGTTTAACGTTTTGCAGGTAATTGGTAACAATTTCACGTGATACTTGGCATATTCACATTTGTACTGTCATTAAAATGCCGACAATACATGTCTGGTGATTTTCTGTTCAGCATTTTGAGGTTAACTTTGTTATTTCACCGACAAGCCGCAATAGAGACTTACCGTCGTCCGGAGGTTTGCTGCCGGGACCGTCTTTGAACCCTCTCCAATTAACGGTATATCGGCCGCTGCGTCTGACCATCATCGGGACAATAAACACTGTTACACTAGTGTCACTTCACGAACGGGCTGTCAGCATCAGCCGTAGATACTCGGCTCGCAGCGAGCGTGCGGAACGTGCGCGGCGGGCTGCGTGGAGTGTGTTTGCGTCACGCGGCCGCGCCGTCAGCTGAGCGAGCGCGATACGTCACGGCGCCGCCGCGCCGCCCGCCCTCGCGCTTGCGCTCTGCCCCCGCCGTAGTCGCGCCCGCCGTAGAGACGCCGATCATTATTTATATCGATATACTCATCGATCTGTCGGAAATATCGGTAGCAATGTTGAAAGCTATTTCCGAGAAAATAGTGCGGATCACGAGCTCATATTTGTTTAGACTGTTGCTGTATAAAATTATTAGTAAACATAAAAAAATATCTCGCGCTATCTGGCAAGCATGAATTTATTGGTGTGTTTCTATTCTATTGACATATTTGTTTACATTAGTGTAATAGATATCAGAATAAAAATATATTATAATATTATATTATCTTTCACGAATAATTGGAGAGTTATCAAATGGTAACAGTTTTTTGTGTCTAAGGTTTATCTCATTGCTGTGACAACAAATATCTTAGTTGTATGTAAATAACCTATTAATATGAAGATAACTTTCTTTATTTCGGAGAACATATATCGAGCGAGATATTTTTTTATGTTAATAAACTTACATTTTGGTTCGTTATAATCTATAAACTTTGCTAACATAAAGGATGAAATCATGGCAACATTATGAACGTGGGTTGTGTTAGCAATATGTTTAATTCAATTAGATTTTTACGATAGATAGTACTTCGATATAAAACAACAGCTACGCAAACTCTACAAAGCGCCGCCCGACCGCGCGACCCCGTTACGTTATTTCGCAACTAACACCCAAATCATTTCCTTGTCTGCTCAAATAAATTCCTAGCATGTTATCATACGTATGTAGAAAATTATCTCATCAGGATTATCGCACTTTGCTTTGTAACAAATCATTCATTCGTTTTCTTCGCTTTAGTAATTTATATTTGTGTTATAAAAATAATGTTACAACATTTTATAGAATGCACCTAAGACACTCACTCGTCTGGATCTTCAAATACAACAATGACGTTCGACTTTTAATTTAACTTTTAAAATTCAATATAAAAGTCAAGGGAATGTTCGTATTAAATATATATTTTAATCTTAAAATACTATGTATCTAAGCATACTTAAATAATGTATTTTTGCATATTTTGTTATCGATATTGTAATGATCTTATAATAATCAGCGCTTAAGTTCTATAAGTTAATTTAAAATTCAAGCATTTTAAATGAATTTTAAGTGTTATGTGCAAATGTTTCCTCATTGTTCGTCAGCAGCTGGAAGAAATCAACGATTCTACATGTTTGAATTATTTCAGAATGAATCGAACGAAACAAAAATCAGTAGAGTTTACCGAAGTTCGTAATGTGAATGGTGTCTTCTAAACGACGTCCCGCTGGTCTGGACATTTTAGTAGCAGTTCCCGGTAAAACATGTTCGCTTGAAATATTTTTCCTGGAATTTAGTCTGCGAAGAGCGTTATATACAACGTTTAGGTACTCACTTGTTATTGCGCCGGATTTTGGAACACGTTATTTTCCAAACTTTTTTTTAAACTACATTATGTAAATATGTATGTGAAGTTTGTGGCCAGAAATAAAATTTATACGCTATCGCTTTCATAAAACCAATCGACGGCAAATAACATAAATATTATTACGATCGCATCTATGGTATCCAAGCGAGATTATAGTAAATTTCAATAAATCATCAGAGTATTCAGAGTTTGCAGACCTACATATGTATGTATATTTGCATCAATTATTTACTTCAGTTTACGAATATATTGTAAGTGTATTAGACTTTCTTTTTCTTAACGTGCTCGAGCTATTCACTATGTCTACCCATCGTTGCATTAGTACTAGTTTTATTGTAAACTGTTACGATATATTTAAACTTAAATTAAAACAAAAAGTCAACATTATGAAATATTAATTTTTGCTTGGCACTCCGTGCTCTCTGCCTACCCCACTAGGGACCTGGCGTGACGGTTGTTAGTTTTTTGTTTTTTTTTGCTTCTCGTTTGTTTTAATCCGGCAACCATGCTTGTACTTTTCCAATGGGAACAAATATTTTTAACAACACTGCAGGGGTGAAGCATTGGTGTTGACATATGGAAAGCTTATGCGTCTCCACGTTTTTGTTATCCCCGCTGTATAATTATGTAATCTATTCAGTAACCTTACTTATATTATAACACGTTAATCTCAATAATTATTTATACAAGACAACTAGTGGAACAAAAAAAAAAAGATTACACACAAATATGTTGTAAACGGCCTATTGTTAGGTTAATTGTCTCACACATATTGAACAATACGCTTGTGTCGCGGCAAAGTACTATTCACTGTATATTTATAGCCACTATGTCTAGCTAGGCAGACGGAAAGTATGCCGATATGAAAATGTCGTCCCGCCGACGCCTTTCGGTCGTCCGTAAAATTCGTTTTTGTGCCTTAAAGCCGCTTAGAAATATTGTACATTAATCGTGTAAATATATTTTATTATAGATAACTAAACAGTGCATTACGACTGTCGTAACTGCTATAAATAGATGTGTTATATTCAACTACATTTACATTATGTTTATAAATAATTTGTATACATTTACTTATACTACAAAATTTATAATATTTATTTAGGGACATGTATATTAGTTGTTTTATTTTTTATTGTTTCTTGTATATATTTGCTTCAAATTATTTTTATAGACTAGCATAACTTTTCAGTATAGCATATGATTTATTTATTTATGCACTAAAAAGAAAAAATAAAGTACATATAAAGTAAAAAAAAATAGTCATGCAAAATTAATTACGAGTATCTTGCTAAATTGAAAACATACCGTACTACAAATCTCGTCACTGAGATGCTTTCCGCGAATGATTACGTATCTTAGTCGGTATATTTCATGATGAGTTTTCAGTTTAGTTATTTGCTCGGGGCTAGAGAATGTGTGTGCGTGGACAGGTCGTATGCGTGTGTATGTCGTGTATATATAACTGTATACCTACACTAGTGTCTATTAACGTGAACCCTATATCTCTAAAAACACTTTATTGCACACCATAAACCAAAAAACAATAAAAGCATGGTAAACATGTAATGACGAAATCGTTCAAATCCATTTCGCTCGTATAGTCGAGATTATTAATGAATACGCAGAATTGGAAAAGTCGTACATAATAATTTTGCCGAAATGTAATAACTGTATATAAAACACGTGTCGGCGTCGATAAACTATAACCTTGTTTTTCATAAGCGCGGTTTTTCGTCAGAAGTCGATAACGTCACTTAGTAAATTTTAAGGTTATTTTGGCGATGCGCTCTTATCAATATCGATAAATTTGAGCAAAATATGATTACTATATATAATTATATTACATATGATAATATTTAAACGTCACCGGGATTATTTGGGACATTTGAAATTTTAAAATAGTTTTAAGGGCCATTAACGTATTGTTTTTTGGTGCCGGAAGGCTTAGAAGTAATGTTCATTAGGGTTTATTTACTTTGGTGTAACTATGAAACGTCAAATAGAATTATATTTATAGTTTTTGTCTATTCTATTATTTTGTGAGTGTAATTTTGGTTAAGCAAGTAATTTTGTAAGTCAAAAGTTTTAAATACAACTAGGTGTTATTACTATGAAAGTTTCCCTACAATTAATGACAATGGCAAGCTAAACACGCAAACAATAAACTAATAGATAACATTGAAATTATTTATGGCACCTGAAATTGCAGGGTATTGTGAAACATTCGAATTATCCATGGTCCCTTTGTAAAACAGAGGCTTTCAGCTCGTCTCTCATTTGCATTATTTGATATCTGAAATTAAATATTAAATAAATGAATTTATTTGTTCAATCGCTTTTAATTTTTATTTACATTAAGGATGAAAGTTTAGTATTTAAATAAGTAGCAGGTGTTGACCAGACGCCATTGTTTACATTCTCGATATTTATTATTCCATATTAGATAAATGACATTAATAAAGTGTCAGATAATGTCCAGTTGGCGCATTAGGCGCGTGCTCGTCACTGATAAGATGGGTCACAGGTTACCCTTATAAATAACCCAGTAAGCTCACTTATCGTACACTCTTCTCGGCTAAATGAACAGGCGCTGTTTCCTGCACACGCTTAAAATAAAGTAATTAATTCGCCGTAACGATGCCCTGGACAAGTACAAACAGGTATATTTGTTAGTTTTTAGAACATTGTTTAATTATGATTCATATGCTTTAAAAGCAACTAAATAGCAAACAATGTGTGTATATATTTTTGATGATTTATAATGTGGTTAATGAATTTCAGAATTTACGCAAAGCCCTCGAATACAAGTGTTGGTGAGGTTCCAACTTTGGGCGGTACGAAGGCCCGCGTGTCGCCGACGGCCGCCGCCGACACGGGCGGCCGCTTCGAGCTGAGCGACCACGGGTACGGAAAGGGTTCGATTAAGCTTCTCCACGTTCACCGCGACGGAGAATACCATGTCATCAGGGAGTTCGAGGTGTCGACGGAGTTGAAGCTGTCGTCAGAGTCGGCATACGTAATCGGCGACAACAAGGAAGTTGTCGCGACTGACTCGCAGAAGAACACAGTGTATTTGTTAGCGAAAAAACACGGAATAAAGACGCCAGAGGAGTTTGGTGCGGTTGTTGTGAACCACTTTTTGTATACGTACAAGCAAGTTTTAGAAGCGAGGTGTCATGTCGTGGAGTATCCCTGGGAAAGGTTACAAGCGGGTGCTCCGCACAATCATGCCTTCGTATTCGCGCCGACGGCCACGAGATGGTGTGAAGTGTCGCAAGGACGTCACGGTGAGTTAAAAAATTAATTGAAAATACTTAAAAAAAATTGTTATTTCTGATAACGTATCGTGAATCATCATGTTTTCTTTATTACCTTATAACAGAGGCAGTAGTGGTGAAGTCAGGTCTGAAGGGTCTTCGAATACTGAAGACAACCCAATCGGCTTTTGTCGATTTTGTTCAAGACGAGTATACAACGCTTGCTGACGCCGCCGAAAGAATATTTAGGTATTTAAGCAAATTTTGAAGCTGTACAATGTAATTTTAAATTTACATTATTTTTGAAATATTGGCCAAGCTGTCGGTTTGTTGTGCAAAGTGTGGTTTTATTCCCGTCGTAATTTCGTGTATCTACGGCACTTATGACGAAGAAAATCTCGATGTGGACCCAATGAGGTATATTTTGAACGAGAACCAATTGTACAAATTTAGGTTCGGCCTGAAGCTTGTCGTTGCTGGTCGACGTGCATACTACATACGAACTTTGAATAGGACAGATACTAAATGTAAACATCCTAGCATGTATATAATGTCACTAAAACTCCAATTCATGTACCAGTGTTACTATGTAATACGAACTAATAGTTTTATTAATAACTTACTCCAATGGAACTGACTGACAGTAAAGGTCCTATTTGTAAATTTGGCTTGGATGTTGCTTACAGTAATCCATTGGCGGCAGCGTTGTGACTTAAAAAATAATTATTTGTTCTATATTACTTATAATAATTAAAGACTGTCTCTTAAGCTCTTGTAATAATTAATAAAAGGAACGATAAACAATATCAAGAAATATTTAGGTCTGTGGATATTGTAGAAGACAGCATCTATTTACTCATGTGTTCATTGTACGAGCTTACAAATGCAACGTATGGGACAAATTTTAGAAATAGCATTTTTATTTGATACACTACATATAAATGTAGTATTTAAATATTTTACATTGCTAAAATATGCCCAGATACATACACACATATTTAACAGCACTTCATTGTAGTCTAATTTTATTTAATATTCATTTTACAGTACCGTGGTTGAGGCGGAATGGACGTATGACAATATGCGAACGACTGACTTCGACAACGCGTGGCTCACCGTCAAGGACGCCGTATTGGACAAGTTCGCGGGACCACCCGACGTCGGCGTCTACTCCCCGTCCGTTCAGCACACGTTGTACCAAGCGGAGAAAACGGTGCTAGAAAAAGTTTCAGAGGTAACTTATTACCTATGTTACCTATGTATTTTTAATAGTTTTTTTTTCGAAAATATGTATATTTATTTTATTCAGCGCTGTAGCGAACTTGGGATACGTTTTCCTCGAATAATAATAAATGTTAAGTGACTTTTCCGTTTATTGTCAACTTGCATGTCAATTCTCGTAGTGTAAGGAATTAAATAATTAATACTTTTTAGTATCAGTTTTGGCATAAAAAAGTTTACTTAATATTAAATATATCTGAAGGTGGTAGGTCATTCTGGGCTTTGCTTGTGTAAATAAATCCGCCACACATATTCCAAAGTTGAATTGGGGTCGTTTTGTATAATATTACGTTATAAAGGGCGTGGTGGGCAAAGCAAACTACGTAAAAAGATGTTATACTATAGATTATCAGCGGTCAACGCATCATTGCCTGGCCTCGGGTCAGTTCTTCGGTCTCGCCTAAGGTCGTAAACGTTTATAATTGATTAGATTATAAAGATATTGACAGAAAAATAATATCTGGGACTATAATATTTGTTACTCGTAGAAAAAAATCAACAGCTTTTCATGAAATAGTTTCAACAATTTTTAGGGACTAAAGATGAAGCTAATTCAAGTAACATCACAACCAGATTACCCATGTACTTGTTATATAATTGTGAGGCTAGGAAGACAAACACCGATTATTTTTGAAGGAACATCGCCCTATATATATAATGGTTATCAATTATATTATTTGCTTATCTTTGGTCATGTGGCCGGGCTATCTTCGTCCACTGCTGTTGCACTGTGTGACGCGACGATATATCAACAAACTCAACAATAGTATCCTCGAAATAGATTAAAAGCTCCGGAGATTATTTTGAAAAATAATATATATTATGATGTTTTTGATGCTTTTTTCGGACTTTTTAATAGAATGTTTAAATTGTTTATTTTTAGGTCGTGTAAGGTACTCTTTTAATTTCCGGTTTCA
>DVPR01001779.1:0-10359 GCA_018239345.1 Oxynetra stangelandi | reverse complement strand
AAGCATAATACCGTTGTTCGCGGGGTCGTAGAGCGCAATACAGAAACATTTATTCGGTACTTCGTCAGCTATTATTAATTAGAATATAGAAATAAAAATCAACATTTGCATTAAACATTGCACTTTGAAACTAAAGATATATTTAGAAGTGACAACAAACATAAACGAAGAAATCTACCGTTATCTTCTTCTCGCTCACTCTCTCTCTCTCTCCCTTTCGCTCTATAATATTCTGAAACGTTTCAACATCAAATCATTGTTATATATCTTTTAAATTATAAATGTTACGAGAATAAAATGATACTATACGAAAAAAATATTACATAGACATTATCTATTTAGTAACTGTTCATAGTATTTTTTTAACAACATACGGAGGTCGAGGATGAAACAACACGATCAATAGTTAAGTAGAATATTTAGAAATATGAAATTAATAATATTCAAGAACAAAATTATATCCATACATGTTCTGTGAATTCGGTATGGACACCGATATGCGTGTTGCGAGTTTCTTTATTTTTAATTTAATTATGGCCTTTTATAAAGCATTGCTAAATGTATTATACATAATTGTTGTGCCAATATCAGTGTAGTGAACACACCTATAGAACTAAGAAATGTCCGTTGACGTTACCTTAACAATAATAATCATAATTAATTAAATCCTTTTAGAAACTGTGCAATGATGCCTTACAATAACATAATGTGATACAATACAGATATATTTAAAAAAAAATGCAAACATAATTTTATTCTCAATAGAACATAATCTTAACGAAAGCACTTGTCTCACTGCGTACGAGCTATTAGCGTTCACGAGCGAATCGCCAAAGTAAGATTGCAATTTATCTACATAGTTGAGAAATGGTTTGATCTTGTTTTTTCATCAACTGTTTAGATCATCAATTGTAATAATCATTTCTTTTTTAATTCATATCGAAACACAGCTACGAAACATACTTTTCAAACGCTCTTTCCAAAATAGATTCCATTTTGAAAAGGAATATCCATGCTCTGAAGCGGTAGCAGTTCAACTAATTAGTTAATAAATTTTTATATGAAAAAATTTGGCAAGGACGATAGACAAAACAGAGTGATTAACGTAAGCAAAAATCTAACCTTATCCATCAATGTCAACGGCTATTTCTGTGACATAGATGACGTTGAAATGACATAGGCCCATTCGTCGGTCGGTCGCATTGGCAACGGACAGCTCATCCGCGGAGAAACAAGCGCCTGACGCGCCGGAACCGGCTCGTTTTAATACTTAATGTAAAACATGAAGTTCTCGATACAACTAACGAAGCTGCCTTGCAGCTCGCGGTTAGGAAAGAAAAGGAAAGGAAAGAATTACAATGATTCAACAATGAACATGACCGCCAACTTAGTTAGCACTAATATCACAAAATAAAATACTATAAAAAAAAAAGGAAATAAATAACATCTACCACTCTGCGGGCCGCGAGACGGATTTTAATGGGCCATTACTGGCGTACGTTGGCAATTATACTAAAGCGGTGAGTTTACCCGGGTAGAAATTCTTTCTAATAAAATCAGGAAAGATGTACTTACTTCTTTTTGTTTATCCAAGTTGCCCTTTAAACTCTACGTAACCTAACTAAAATGCCCAGTATTTGCTTGACAAACTTGCATAATGCTTCTCAATTTACATCACCGTCCGAACTTTTTGAGACTTTTTTTGACGTAGACTCTACAAACAATTCAACTAGTATACTATTCAATGACTATTTCAACAGCCCATAAGGTAGAGTGGTATTTTAAAAAAAACATGAAATGAAAAACAATCAAACAAAAAAAAACTCTCGAGAAGCTTAGTCGATGAAACACGAAACGCGATGGAAAAAAATCGCGGGAGACAGCAGATTTGTGCGTATGACTGGCGCCGGCGTAAAATTATTTATCTAAATTAAACAAAAAGAAAATCACACTGCAATTGTTAATAATACCTTATCGGCAAAACTATCTATGAATCTAAATAATATAACGATTCAAGTAACACTCTTAATATATACAAGAACTTGAACCCAATCAACCTAACGTAACCTTAACGTAACTTAATCATGAATAACTCAAAGTTGTGCGCTAAAATTAAAGAAAGAAACAAAGAAATAATAAAAGGGAGAAAACTTTATAACCGATAATCTTTTTAAGTTGATAATACATGTATTTAGTTGTGGTAATCCTAAAATCTACGTTAACCAACTGAAAATTTAACCGCTTTCATAAATTCATATAGAGAAGAAATAAGAAATAATCTGTCCAAAAACATAAAACTATGATTAACATAATAATCAAAAATAGACACTAATTCCCTAAACGTTTAACTTACGGATAATCTATAACGTTATCTATAAAACATTAATATTTTCCCTTATCAATGGAAGAACTGCTGATTGTCGTTTCACGTCCTAGCGCCACTAGAACACCATACAAACTACACTAATAATCGATATAGAAATACATACACGGAAACACATAACATGTAATTATAAAACATTAATAAATGTGCTATGGCACTGTTATATCTATTTACGTAACCGACACTATTATATATATATATATATATATATATTTGCATTTATCAAATGATAAATAGCTACATACCTGTAACGATAGGGTCACTAATATACCATATTATAGTATTTTAATAATCTACATAATAGTCTTTAATTATGAATTACAATCGATTTATTGTCGTTCGGATGACGTCATTGTTTGAATAATTCTATAATAATAATAATGGTTGCCGCTACGCCAATTTTTAATGACACCGCGGTGTATGAGAACTTCGATATCGCGGGTCGTTCACTGTCCAATACGGCCTGCGAAGACGGTTTGCAAGTTGATTACAGTCTTTGGTCGGTGTCTTGCGGGACAAGAACTATGCATTAGTAGACACTTTATAGTTAAAATTTTCTAAAGCAGCAACATTGAATAAAAATTCTATAAAGTGAACAAACAGTAGGTAAGGTACACCACTATAAAACGCTGTGAAGTTAATACAATTTGTAAAAATGGAAGGCACTATTCAGACTTGTGCAACGTACAGCACCCCATAACGCCTACGAATCGATACAACAAATTACAAAAAAAAAATATAGATTAAAAAATTTAACACGCTTCAGTTTCGCGCAACTGGCCTCCATTAATAATCTGTATATTATTGTCTAATATATGCACAACCATACCATTTTAAACTTGTATATAATGAGCTCTATGTAACAAACGTTAGATATTAAATGCATAATAATAATAATAATAACAGTATCATTGGAAATATAAGATACGTACAATAAAAGTGTACATCAAAATTTCACTCGAAAAATAGAACAAAATTCTATATACGCGTATCCCAACTATTTGTTCTACATCTCTCTAAAACATTAATTTAACTGTACGTAAATATTATAATATAAATGTCAGCCGTCTTCAATAATGACAAAAGGCACTATTCGTAACGATTCTTATAGAAAATTTACGTGGAATTAGTAATACTTGTCACACGAACTCGAATCACTCAGGCCTGAGTGGGGTCGGGGGAGGAGTGCGACGGCGTGGAGCCCCGCGGCGACCCTGACCCGATGGGCTCCAGTTTGATCCCGGGTGGCAGTTGGCCCTCCATTCCTGGCATAATGAAGAACGCGTTCGGCGGGTAAACGCAGTCTTTCGGTACGTAGCAGTCGTGCGTGGTCTTCATGTGGTTTTTCATTTTGTCCGGCCTTGAGAACTCCTTGCAGCACACGGGACACGGAAACACTTTGCGCTGCTGCCCCTCGTGGTAGAGGAACGCGTGCCTTTGGAATGAATATTTGTTCTTGAACGTCTTCTGAATGTTCTCCTTGGCGCACTCCGTGCACTGATACACGCCTTCGTTGACTGACGCGTACCGAAAGAGGTTCAAACCTCTCACGGACATTTCCGTCAACTGTTCCGCGGGGTCGTTGGACGCGGAGTTGGCTCTTCTCCTTATCCTTCTCCTGACTACGGGCCTCTGCATTTGGTTGCCGCCGCTCTGTAGCGTGTTGTTGTTCAGCGAATCGTTCTGATACTCATTGGACGTGGACGCGGCCTGAGTTGTCGGGTTCGCGCGGAGCTTCCCGTGACCGTCTTTCGATGGAGATTGCACATACTTAAAATCTTTATTTTCAAAATCGGGAGTGCCTCGCCCTGAAAGAAATATTAACGTTTAATTTAATACAACTAATTTTAGAACACGCGCGATGGTCTACGTAGGTTGAAAAAAAAATCCAGCTGTCACATGGAATAATAGCGTCTAAAGTGCATGGCGCATAAAAATTAAAAAAAAAAAAGATATATGTAAAAGGTGAATAAAAAAAAGAAACAAATGACGAAAATATATTAATATTTATTTGTTCAAATTGAATGACGAAATTAATTACACCATGATAAAAAAAAAAACATGAACAATGGAACTACCTCATGGGCGAGCAGGGCGCGACGGGGACGTATTGCACAGTAATAGTCTAATTTCAGTAGACGAATAGCACCAAATACTTAGTTACACCGTAAGTAGAAATGAACAGCGCTCACGTCGGTTATACAGCGACACACCCGCCCATGGAATAAATACTAAAATAAATTATACAAAAATAGAAACAAAATAGAAATGAAGAGTAAATAAGTAATAACAGCATTACAATATCGACTACGCTTTACCATCTTCACATTACCCAATTTATTTTTTATTTTCTCATTTAATTGATAAATTTCATTTAGAATCATATAAATACCAGGCAGTGTTCAAAAAACATCGACAGGCATTCAACATTAAGTAAATTCACTAAAACTACAACATAGAGCTATTGTTACGTCTAAGTAATAAATTAAAAAATAATGCAACAAAAAAGTATAATATTTACTATGTTACAATAGGACTCAAGTGTTTGCATTTGGAACTATTTCGGCAAGTTCGGTAGTAGGTACACCATAATTATATAAAAATAATCGCTTCGGCTCACTTAGCTCATAAGATCACATGAGGTGGGTCAAGAAACTGTGTTCAAGGACGAATTAACATTTAAAAATAAAAACACAACTATGTAGCCGCTGCCATTAAAACAAACCGAAGGAAATAAAAGACAAACCCATTAACAATAGTAAAACAAAATTAGCCTCATCACGTGGACAGTGTTAAGTCGCGTTTATGGTATAAATACAAAAGGCAAAATATAAATTTGTACTGAACCAAACAAAACAAAAAATACTTCGTTCTCGCGTGGTAGCGTCAATTTGAGCAACATAGAAAGCAACATAGAAACATTATGTTAACATAATCTAGCTCCAATCACACCTACAAATCGTGAGAATATATATAATAACATACCTACCTGATCAGTACTCGCTTCCTGACTACTAGTTTCTACGGCATAGAAAATTCACTCCCAATGTTATAAACACAAATGTATCCCTACAATATTATAAATAACTTAATCTAATCTTTACTAATAACCCGTGTTGTTACTTTGCTACTATTAAACATAATTCAATATATATATTAAATTTGATTTTTGTTACCGTCGTTGCTCGTATCACCGGAGACACGGCCAGCGGTGGTCGCGGGGCGAGCGACCGCGCCGCGCCTCCATACGGTTCGATTATAGAAAAGAAAAAGAAAACAACTCGCCGAGCGCATCCTGACGCTTTCTGCGACTCCAACAATTAACAGTAACACGAATATACGTTTGTTATACAAATAACATAATAAATAATTCGCTATACACCTGCCTACCTCGTTCACCGGCGTTCAACTGTTGGGTTCAATGACCGGCATTTTGAGTGACGTGTGAATAAGTACAATTCTAATCGCGCTCAATTGGCCGTCGGTCAGTGATGTCAACGTGCGGTGTGCTTAGTTTAGAAATAATAGTGTAATGTCGTCGATTAACTTAATTTGGCAAGACAAACGACATCCTTGACGCTTGCAGACGTCATACATGTTAAAAATTCATTTCAATAAGTACCAACAGGAAGTGAACAGATGCCAAAAACACAAAACATACGTAGAAAATAAAAAAAAAAAACCTTTACACTAAATATTTAAAGCAAAGGGGTGCAAAACTAAAAAAAAAAAAAAATTACAAAAAGAAAACCAACGCAAAAACAAACAAAGATTAAATAACACGAATAGAGAAATAAGTACTAATTTTGCTGTAACTTTTATTATTTTCTTTAAAGATTCTAAAAATAGTAATTAACACCTTATTGTATACCAATGTATTTCTGTCATTAACAAATAATGCTATAATAATATCGTGTAACTCTGAATTCTAAATTCATCTAAATATTTTTTTTATTTTATTTACGCTTTGCATCTGAATTTTTGCTATTGCCTATGTGCATATAACAAAAAAAATATCCTCAATTTAACATTTGGCTAATGTCTATTATACAATAAATAAATCATTTTACTCTCTGCATAATTAAGATCATTTTATGATAGTATATATATTATAGTAATAACTATTAAGAATACCTCGGGTGAGGTTTAGAAAATAGATTTATCGGAAGAAACATCATCACCTGATACATTGTTTCAGGGTAAATATTTAGAAAGATTAAATTCCTGCCCTGTTGTGGTATGTTTACACGAGAATCATCAATCACCATTATCAATTTTATATTTCTCATCTGTCTCACTGCCCCAGTGCTTTGAATGAAAACAGTTTTTGGATGTTCGCAAAAAATTTGACAAAACATTCATAATGACAACAACAACAACATTGCAAGATGTTCACCAACATTTTTCTTTTTTTAAACCTAAAATATTTTATGGAACATGATGAAAATTTACATACAATAAACTGACATTAATAATCATCTGCAGGTACTAAGATTTCACATATAGTTGTGGCTTTTATAATAACACATCATCGACTCGTACAATCTAGGCAAGACAATAAATAACTCTCTCGTATAGAAGAAAAACATTACATGCAATCTATAACAGGAACTACGCATTATAATGCCGAAAAGTATTTGATCTATCGGCGTAAAATATTTTTTGTTTCTTTAAGTAACATCTCCGTTAACAGTAACTGATAATATTATAAATAATTCATTAAGACGTAATGTATTTATCTGTATATAAGTAAGTCTAGTTGAATCGTCGAATAGTGAAGAAGTATTAGACAACCGAGGATAATGTGTCGACTGGCAGTTTTTATACCGACTCGATCGCGTTAACGCACTCTACAATTTGTAGAGGACTCGAAACAGCGCCATCTGATGACAGTAATAAGAACGTTCGAAACAAGCCATCTCGTGCGCTAGCGGGCTCACGATCGAGTGCGGACCGCTCGATGTCGAGCACGTATAAAACTCTCACTCGGCACACAGAACACGCCCCTCTCTATATGCAACTCATAAATATATCTATACACAATTTGTAAGGAAAAATTGTATCATATAATAATATTATAATCTGTAACACTCTGCGAATATGTACTTAGTTTTAAAATTGCTCTCTACATATCTCATTTATATTCCGTAACATTATTATTATTAAGCATAAATATTGCTTTGTTAATTATATGTATATATATATGTAATAGATATATAATTGAAAGATTAATCTTTGTCTATATGTCAATCTACGCGACGAAGTTACCGTGACACTGTAAAATAGTAATATATGATATTATAATATACTCTGATCATAAACATGTTAAAAATAAACATTGATGATACATGATAAATCTGAAATCCTAATCCGTTCCCAATTATCCCCATTTGGCAAAATATTTCTTATACAAGACAACCGAAATGGGGCAGTAAATATGAATTTTCTATACACAAATATAATATATATGAAAACAACAATATTAAGCAACAACGTATATATTTGGGACATTTACATGTCACATCACATGCGACGTCTTCTTAATTTTAATTTAGCACCAATTGATGATATAGCTTTTTTTTAAAAAATAATTAAACTCATTATTCAATTGTTCAAAAACGTAATTGAAAGTGAAAAAAAATAAAAAATCAATAGAAACTGTAAAAGATATACACCATCAATATTGTTGCTTCCAACGAATACCGTTTCCGGTTCCGTTTCACATTTACCTATTCCATTTATTAAAATGTCACAAGACGACTCCGCAAGGATAATAATGAAGTGTTTGTGTTTTTTTTTTTCAGAAATAAAGAAATAAAAATGTATACATTGCCAATGTTGAAAATTTAAGCGTTATTAGGCACTGGCTAAATTGACTATATCGTGAATTTAGTTTTTTCGTCAACGTCTCGTTATATGTACGAGTATGTAGCCGCCTCGACATTAATTATACCTAATTCCCATCATTTAAGTACCTATCAATGTGTCCAAGATAAATTTCATATAAAGATTATGAAAGGTAGGTACAATAAATTCGTTTTTATGAATTTAACAGTCTTAATATTGATTATCGTGACGGACAAAGTCGCTCACGAATTTTACATTATGTGACAATTTTCAACAATCTTCATTTACATTTAATTTTGTTTGTTTGTTTGTTTTTTTTTTAATTTAATTCAATTTCCGAGTAAATGGGAAACATGAGATGATATTCTTATTTTAACTATATATATATATATATATATATATTTAATAAGTATATTTTATCTACTTGGGCCTAAAGGTTTCTTTCTATACTCCTAAGGAAGCTTCTTAAAGTAGATTGTAAACTCTGAATAATGAAAATAAATAAATATACATAATTATCTTTGAAATTTCTTAGTTATCTAATAGTCGATTTAACTTATATACAAGTAAAGGCACACTAATAGGCAAGCGTTCCCTGGACCGACTAAATACTCAATTGGAAACCCTAATACAAATTTTGGGTCAACACAATCCTCCCACGAGGTTACCAATTATATATATATTAGTATGATCAGTAATTTCGCAATCACATTTCAACATCTAAGACTTTGTTATACAACCAACCGAAGAAATGTCGCTATCAATATATGGAAGACTACGTTTGCCCCTAAATTTAACTAAATTACCATTTCAGTAAGTACAATATCTTAATTTTAAGTTTAAGGCAATTCGATTCCTACTAAAATAGAATTTTTTAAATCATCTCATGGTTCCAGTAGGTAATTTTTTTTAAATTATTTATTTATACTTCTCTCAAAGCACCTTGCTAACATCACTTCAACAACAACACTGTTGTGCCACATGTAATATTTACAACAACCGAATGATTAAACATACAACATCATATATATATTTTTTACATATAATTTTAATATAATAGAATCTGCATTCAACGATCAATTAGAACATTTTGTAACTCGACGAGGATAAATTGCGTCCCTGCTTGTTTGTTTTTTATTTTTTTTATAATATTGTTAATATTGTTCCGCTACATATATATTTATATTGTCTTTGACAGATATCTAACGATAGTAAGTTTCGTTTTAATATTTTACTTTAATTTAAATAAATAATAAAAATATAATCTACCAAAAAAAAAGAAAAAAAAAAGAAACAATTATATGCACCATAACACTAAAATTAGAGGAATTGATCATGACCGCAGTGTTATGAACGAACTGTTTGATGAACTCTAAAGCGACGAGGAACCGGATCTACTTTTTACGTACTACTATATTGATTTAATGAGATTATTAAACAGCTAACTCTCTCTCTCTCTCTAAGTCATTTTGTCACCACTGAGTTTGGTTTGCAAGAACAGCGTGTCGTTTGCGTCAACAATGATAAACTTTTTTTTTTAATTATTAATCTTAACAAAAAAAAAAACTAGACAATTAAAAAAAAATCATAGCCCGTGTTGAGTTTAACTTCGGTGAAGTCGTAAACGTAAATTAAACATCTAAGATCACTAATAAGGCAAGTTAAATGAAAAATGCATTTCACACCGCTACTTAACGTTAATGGCGTCCGACAAGCCTTTTTGCAGCCGACACAATTATTATTATTAACATTATTAGCCTCAATTAAAACGTAACGCCAAACCCTCCGTTGTATATAAATACAAAAGGACATTTCGCGCGATTCACAAAAAGGCCCCGCCATTGGTAAAATTGTAAAAATTAACACCTAAATAAGCTTATACTAAACTAATTCAGTTCAATGAGAATTGCGTGTAATCAAATAGACTACTTTTGAATTAACAATCACCATGAGTAAGTTACTTTGTACCCTGAAATTTTTGTAAGTAATAAAATTAAGTAACAAGTGAGTGCAAAAAAAACAAGTAAAATCATAGAATATCATAAATCTCTTTGAAGTTCAGCACTCTTGAGAAACAAATGGAACAACGTAAATATATAGATTAATATAACAACAAGCGACCCCAACGC
>DVPR01001778.1:0-10359 GCA_018239345.1 Oxynetra stangelandi | reverse complement strand
ATTATATAATAATTCAATAAATGAACAAAATTTTAATAGAAAATTATGTCCTCTGTACGTTATAAGCAATTCTTATAATATCTGACGAAAGAGAATCCTTTCGCACATTACAATTTTTTTTCTATGAAACATATGGTTATTTTATGTTATGAAGGGCTTTATCAAAATGCCCAAAATTCAATATGTAAATGTATATATGACTAAGCCCCGCGCACGTGAGCCAATCAATGTACAGTCAGCACGGCCGCCTATGTTGTGACAAAATAAATAAATTTATAGCTAAATTATTAGAAGCTTGTTTAATATTTATTTCTTAGATAACTTTGTATGTATGCGTGTATGTGTTTATATGGTATGTTTTATATAATATAACATAAACGAAGAACTACATAACACAGATTACCGTGTTCTAAACAATAAGACTATGTTACGGAATAATGCAATTTGATAACTTAGCACTCTGGTAGCACTAAGGCGTAATATACTCGTACATATAATATTGTATATTCTGATTGTACCAGAAAATATGTTTTGTAGTCCTATGTGCATAACTTTGTCTTTGTCTTCCTGCCATATACATACATTGTTAATTAGTCAAGTGATTCTGTATATTGTGTTTCTTATTACCTCTCAAAAACACAAGGTTGAAATCAATGTGGTTGTGAAAGGTTATAGTCATAATTATTTAGACCTCGTAGTCATTCACTCTTAAAGCATATATATTTACTTGTATGTAGTTGTTTGTATAATCCTTAAACAAGTATTTTGTAATTAAACTCGTCCGTTGATTTATAATTAATTGCCTCATTGTGTAACTTTATACCACAGCTTCAAAGAAAACCATAGTGTAAATAAAATTAAAAAATGGCAGTATAAATAAAAGAAAAAAGAGTACAAAATATAAATATAGAATAAGGAAAATGGTGAAAATTGATGGAAAGTTCTATTGCTCTATATTTTCGTACCCCGTCTAAATCGTTGAATTCCAATGTGTAGTTTGCATCGTAGCATACAAACATGTCGTAGCACTGCGCTCAATAGTACTGTAGACGATCATAACTTTGTGCTTTATTACGTTTTGTTATAGGTATACATACATACATACATTTTAGTAACCGCTGCATAAGTTTACTATGCATTACATTATTCATTATCATCTGGCGCGCCCGCCATAGAGCTAAGCGTAGCAGTCTCGTAGACCTTAGTATTTCTGTTTGCAGTTGTAAGGTGAGTCTTGTAATTTTGTATCTTCTGTGTGATTCTTGTGTGAATTTTGTAGTGCTAGTGCTGATAATGTATACATACCCAGGTGCATATTCCCTGCAAACGGCTGTGGTGCGATCCCAGCCGCAGTACGGGTCCCTGGCGCAGCGTACACAAGCGTCGTATCGCCGTGCACAAAGGGCTAACCTTAACTGCAGCACGCGTCGGTCAGAGGCTGCGTATAATGAACCATGCACGCGAGAGAGTGCCATCGCCTATTAAACAAATATTACTATTTTATTATTCCCATAAAGGCATGTAATTTATATCAGTATATTTGGTTAATCCTACGCACATCATTGGCCGTATGCCGTTTGATTCTTCAGAATACATATATTGTTTGTATTTTAAAACAGTAAAAATAAATATAATATTGCACCATTCAAGGATATCTTGGGCAGGCAAAGACCACTGAGGACCTCAACAAACAAGAACATATCACTACGTTTATAAATCAAAAGTTTCCAATGAATCGTTGATGGTAATTTAGCACATAATCGATGTCAACGATACGCCAAATATCGCGTCATATAATATCTAAAATCGTTGCAGTGGGCAATTTTAGTTTGATAAATAATACTTTTTCTTTGTGGCGTAAGGTGAATGACGGCATAATGTTCTATTTACAGAACTTGGATAAACTTGACAGGCATTTATATTTTTAGCTCGTACCTGAATAGTTTCACCGGGAGTGACGTCAAAAATGTCAAGTAAAGCGGACTGGCTGTCGCCGTTCCGCGTCCATTGCACGATTTTATGAATTTTCCCCTCATCTGAAACAATTATGTCACTTAAAGTTTTTCTGCTGGGATATTGTAACTATTATAAATAACCTTGTATTTTTTTTAAACTTTCAAGTCGCTAATTTGATGGAAAAAAGGAAGAAGAATAAAAGATCACATGTTTAACGATTCTAAGATAATTAACTTCATATCATTTTATTTTCTTAATTTATTAATGACAAATTGAGATCTATAATCAGCATCTTAATGCTGAAGTGAATAATTGCATTCTTCGTTTGTATTAACGTAAATATATTACATGAAATAATAATATGTATCGCGATATTTTGTTTGTTACGTAAGTTTTTTTGTTTAGAGTACCCGTATACTAGTATGCAGGGCAAGAAAGGAGCTTTAATATATTATGCTTATAATCAGTTGTCTCGGGACAATACGGGCCAGGGTTTTGCTTACATAATAAATACAAGAGCTTACTATGTCCTTTGTGTATTATGTACATTAACTATTTATTTGGGTAATTAGAGACAGATATTTATGTACAGCATATGTAAAATGTAACTGATATGTACAAATTACGACTGTCACTAGATAACATAAATGTGAACAGAAAAACGCTCATTAAAATATCTTCAAGATACTCGAAGCAAGTTATAACAACACTATTACTGGATTTAAGCAACGCAAAAAATGAACACATCATTCTCTCATGTAACTGACATGGTGTGTCTTGCACAATGATTACTATGGATCCATTTATTCGAATTATTTATATATACACACACACACACACATACATACATTTATTACACATAAATATTATGTAAATTTTTATTCTAAATTTTAAATTACTTTATCATAAATGATTTTATATTTTGTTAACATTTTTAATTGTTACTAAGCTTAAATAATATTTATAATCATAATGTTTTTATTCTTAATAGCTACTGCTGTTCAGATTTGCCAAACTAGTGCAGGAGTCGCAGATGACATATGTATATTGAAAATCTGATTTCTCATCTACTAAAATAATACTAATTAACCAAGTTCTCGCATTAGACGAAAAAGATATTAAACCGATAAAAAAAAATATATGTTATCTAAAGTTTTAGAAATTTAAAAAATTAGAAGTTTTCCGATGCCATACAATATTTTTTTGGAAATAAACGGTATTTTTCATATCCGCGACGGTTTAGTTCATTTCATGTCATGACAAAAACATTTCGCAAAAACTCTCTTTTAGGAGTAGGTAGATATATCTAATTTATACTTGTTATAAAACTTTCCGTCTTAGTCTTAATTGGGTTTTCGGTAATTTTGATTGCGCCCGCACACGAGGATAATACAATGGTTCGTTACATTTAGGGATCAATTAGTGAGTTTAGAGACAGACGGCGTTTGTTGTACTTGTTAGTCTTTTCCCACTGGTTCGTTTACCAATAGGTACGAATAGGTAGAAAAGTTTACTAAACGCAGCTCAATTACACACTTGTTTTGGAAGAATTCCTTACTGTTATACGACATTTACCGACACTATTGTATTGATTAAATTCAAAAAATAAATTGCTTTAAAAATATCAATCAATATCAGTATCAAAAATATCAATCTCTTAATTGAACACTGGATAATTCTGTTTATAATAATAATAAATTTGTAGCGCCTGTTAAAAAAGATGTGATTATGTGTGAATATATGGCATGGACAATCACGAATTAAGTATACAGCGACTAGGCAAGCTTTTTCGACGAACGAATAGATCCGTGCCGTGGCAGAATTGAATCATTGTTTCGTAAAACTCCCAAATAAAAATAGAGGGAACTTGCACAGAATTTTTTTTGTAAATACAATTGTTGGAAACACAATCGGATCTGGCACGTGATCACGGCCGTGACAGCGGGAAATGTTATTCGTGGTCTCCATAGTACATAAGGTCACATTTGCCGACGTACGAGGAGTACAAGCGATTTCCTTACAAAGCGGGCGATTCACGATCAAATTAATATTCGGACCACGAATCTTAATAGCTAATTGGATTAGAGGCATGTACCGAAATTACCTAACTGGGTTACGTACAATGGCGTGGGCGTACGTGTCGCGGTTGTGTCGCGCTCAGACGGAATAGCAGCAAAGCCCCGTATTGTTACACTATTCGTTAAGTTATTGTTGCTGCGCCATAAATCGATAATCATATTATGTCGGTGCGTAATGAACGTTAATATACTGATTGCACGACCGTCCTATGATGAGGGGGAATCTATTAAATTATTATCGTGTAGAGCCTTAATTCAACATAGTGTATACGATGGCGGTCTAATACGTCCGGCTGTGATCTAAGATTGGGTGGCATCTCGACCTTTAGCAAGACAAGATAGGTTTTGTTACTAATAAAACCATAACTGTAAAAATATTTCGTAACATTTAGCAAAGGAAATATTTTAGTTAATCATTACGATCGATTATTACGAACAATTAGTTTCATTTTCTCAGCGTAGCTTCTTTACATTCTACGCAGATCACTAGCCTTGACAATTATATACTATACATCGATTGGGAACTAATTGTCAATGCAAATTTACTTCGAAGATACGGTGTTTTTTCATAATTAATTTAAATACGCTCCACTTTTTATATAGTAGATGTTAAATTATCGTATTTAAGTTGTCAAAACTTGTATATTTGAACATTAATTAACGATTAAGCGAGTGAAAAGACCCTTAGAATTTCACCGACGAATGGCACCAAGGAGAAAGATAAACGCGAGCGAGTGTCGGTTTGACATAGTCACCCATTAGTTCACCGAACGAGGTACATACATACGTCGTGATTGACGCAAACAAGCTCAGGTAATTATGTTCTTTGAATATAGTATGACGTAACTAATTTCCCATTCAAGACACGTGGGCCTGCACTTCCACTCACACCTTTGCCTCGGGCTGATAGAATTCCAATTAGAACACTGAGCGATGATTACTCGTAGCTAATCACCGGAACGGCTGGAGCTTAAGTTTTGCATTAGGATGTAATGTAATTTATGGCACCGCCGGCGAAAACTGCTTCGTGTAGTTAAGTGCTGGGCGTAATTCGAAATTATATTTAACTTGATTTTGGACGTTTTGGAAGCTTTAAGCTTTTCGAGTGTGCTTAAAAATGTTTCAGTTACAGACCTTTTGGTATACATTTACTGAAATACATTTTTACATACATTTTACGTGATTTTATTATTAATTGTTTGGTTTCAGTCATTTATGTCAAATAGCTTTTGGCTTTGAATAGTGCGTTTTGATAGTTTTTTTATATAGCAATCCATCTACGAATATACTGTCTTCAAATAAAATAAAAACATTTAAATTGCTTTCAATGGTATAATTAAAATTAGATTTTTTAGTAACAACAAGTGGATATGACTATTCTAAAATATGTTAATTTATTACAAATTTTCATGTGTTATTCCTATTATAGATTTTAAGTGATAGAATTTAGATCCAACTTAACTTAGATCCAACTAAACTTAGATCCAACGTAACTTTGTTAAATTAATCTTTAAACAAAATGTAATAAAAAAACTCAGTGGAAATTTCTTTATGTCTATAACATTTATTGTAAGTGTATAAATATTTCGCAATAAAATTATTTTAATGAAGCATATATTAATCTCAAGTAAGAACTAATTTGTGAGAATGAATTTAAAACATAGATAAATAATGCGAAATCCTTACTGTCATTGAATTATTTTTGTCATAATCATGCTTTTAACAAACATGTGGTTTGGCCCCATTTTAACATTTCAGTGTTTCGGAGTAATTGAGGTATATTTATGTGTGTGTACTCATTTATATACATACATAAATGTAACCTAATCTGGGACAGTTTCGAATCATTGGCCTACTTAAATACGATATCATAAACAAATCGCTTTTCAAACGGTTCACATAGGCCCGTGTGAACACACTTGTTAAATTTAATTACAGCTGTGATATCTCCGGTTGTAATTTGAATAAGTTTTAATATACCTCTTCCTCGTAGAGTGCATGATACATGGACATATTAGATTTTATATTTCGGAAATGTGGCTTAGCAAATATTTTATTTACTGTTAGGCTACTCATATTTGCTAACGTCTGTTAAATCAATATACTCGTAGCTCCAGCAGATACAAGCGTTACAATTTACACTAGCTCCATAGCAATTAATATAATTAATACAATTACAAAGGAATTTTAACGATAACCTTTGAAAGTATAAATTTTATTATAATGGCCAATGTAACATTGAAATTAATAGTGCAATTTGCGTAAAGGCATTAACAGTATTAAAATATTAGGCGTGGTTATTTCTGGCAACTTTTAATATTAACAAGGTGAGTTCACATTACAGCTGCGCTATAGATTGTGCGATAAGAATACTACCCTTAATCATAAGTCGACTAGCATTTTACATATTTCGGACGATATTCAATCAGAGCTAATAATCAAGCGACTTTATGTAGTATAAATAACGTATTTGTATTTTTAGCATTATTGTTTTAGTTACATAATTTTATAATTGGGTTATCAGGTGCCAAATAAAATACAGAGCTGTATGGCTCTCATTAAAAAATTAAAATATTCACTATAAAAATAATTGTACTGAGTAAAATCATTGGATAATTAACACTAAAGTAAAGAATACATTCATTTTACCTTTTTTTTAACAAACTTTAAGTAAATCTTATATTGATTGGCAGATTTATCAAATTCATAGTTCCGTTTGTTAAGCATGGTATAGATTATAAAATACTAAACATGAAAATAAATATAAAATATTTAGATACTATTTTTGGAATGTTAAATTGATTATTTGCATCTCAATTCGTAAAATATAAAATTGGTAATTTTATGTTCAAAAAAAATTCTACATTTCATATAACAAAAAAATATATAAGCCACCGATGGTGTTAAAATCTTTATTTTATATTGCGGTATAAAATAAAGGAATTATAACATATGGAAACATTTATTATGTCGCCATTAAATTACGGGTACCAAAGTCACTCTCAATATTAGATACATATAAGCATTTTCGTAACTCAAAATTGCGTTAGTGATGTCCTTGTCGGGTAAATGTCAAGCTGATGCGATAATAGCAGAAACAAGGGAAACCGTTCAGAGAATACGTGTGCGGTGGCTATATTTGGGCGCGTCGTGTAATAGACCGCGTGAATCTGGTTATAGTAACATTGGCATAAGCTTCAAGGTGACAATATATTCCACGAACGCTAGCTTCATATTACGCCTGCCTAATACTTAACAATATATCAATGACAAATTCAATACATACTGCTAAGTTACTACATGCGTGTGTTGCTCAAACTGGTATAAAAAACATACATCATTGTTATGTTACTATCCTGAATGTTACACTCTTAAATGTTTATCAGTTGCAATAAATTAGTCTATGTGATGTAAGAAGTCCTGCATAATATATGTAAATTTTCCTAGGTGGGAAACGAATCCACGACCCAAGCGCAACAGTCTGGTTAACTAACCACTGCACCAACGGATCATTCCACATTATACATGTGGATAAGAAAAAAAAAACATTATTTTATGGCATTTTGGGTTATCATGCTGTTTATATGCGGTACGACTATCAATATTATGACATTCATTAACTGTATCTCTTGTATACCTTATAATGAATAAAAATAATTTGAATTTGAATTGTTTAAGGTACATGTGTATGTAAGATGGACAGACACCTAGTGGCAAATAAAATGAATATTTACAAAGGCGCACGTGCTTCGGCATTCGATTTGCTATACTGTCGTTAAGCTTCTACGGAGGCTTGAGGCGGTTTCATTTCTTACCAAACGATGATAAAAATGTGGATTAAAGCATGTTAGTTTTAATAACTCGCCTCATTTCCAATTACGATGTTCGTTATTGATTAGGGATTATAGTCGGTATTGACCTATCAATTAGGTCATATAGCATTAATTATTTGAACTAATCAATAGTCAATTCACGCTGAGCTAATGAGGTTAAGCTGATCGTGGCTCATAATAAGGTGTAATAGGTAATGAGGTATGATACGCCACACTAGAATGTAATCGATACGCCGGCAATTTCATGGGAATATCGCGTAATTATTGTGTACTGGCTCAAGTAGTATTGAGCGTTCTATATATATTTATGATTCGATAGACAAACAAGTGCAATATATTGCCCAGGTGGTTATATTTTGTCAATATATAGTAAATATGTATGTACATACATATATAATAAGAGATGAGCCAGGCAAGGTAAATATGATCTATTAGCAATTTATAAATATAACATGCATATACAACCACATGTGGATAAAATAGGTAGCATAAATGGAATTTAGGATCCAATATGTAGAGCCGTAATCGGTCTACCGTTAAGCTTATAAATATCTTTACTTATATACATTAATTCTGATCGCGGTCCCGGCCTAGTAAAATAATTAAACAATTCCACATTGGTCTTGATCGGACGGGTCGGCTCCCAGCGGAACAGCGTGAGCAGTAACGAATTAGGTACATAAGGATAATGCCAGGGAAACGTCCGACCAAACTCCTATAGGGATGTGTCAAAGGAGTGACCGCAAATCACTAAACACGCGAAAACGGCAAGCTACGGGTTCGGTTCAACCCTTATTCAGCTCACGTACGACATACCTTCTAATTGTGCCCGACTTTTACTCCTGATTTTTGTACCGCGCCACCTTTTAAATCTTCGTGGATTTCTTATTACTTCTCGCTCACTTTTGTTCCTTAACTGAAACTAGTTTTAGTGGCGTTTGAGCGTGTGTCGTTTGAACATTTAACATTATAAAATATAAAAATGATTGGTGAGGAAAATCTACGGTGGTACAGCGCTATATACTGCGATATGCTTCCAACAACAATTTCACAGTAGGTACTCGGGGTGTTGAAAACTTAACACTTTAGCGCATCGACATGTAGTGAGGACATACAAGTTTTAGGTTACATACTAAAATACATTTTTCTCATATTCTCATGGATTGTTACCAAGTAATACTTACCACATTTTATAAATGACCACTTCTGGTAACTCGCGTCTTGTATTATTATTATTATTAAAGTTCAATTTGTAAAAGTATGACCCGTAACTTAGTTCTGCACAGACAACAGAAGGTGGATGACAAGAAAATAGGCTCGTCGACGTTATCAATCTGCACTAAAGTCCATAATTGTGAGTGACAGAGTAAACATTTAGTCGTTACCTTTTCACATTTTCCCACTCAGTGATCACGAAGTCTGTCAGTGGTGTTTTCAAAAGAAATAATCCAATAAGGATCTCGCTTCGACAGTCTTAAGTGAAAACTTTTTTGCGATCCCCGAACAATATAAGTTTTATTCCTCCAAGTGGTATAAATTCCCAAACACAAAGTAGCTCTAACATCTTTATTGCTTTTCATAAAAAGAGTCCTCGTTTAACGTACAGATTTAGCAGCGCCGAATTGGATGGGTTTTCCTTGAGAGTTCGCCGCTCAAATCGCGTTTTTCACCTCACGGCTTTTGCACCTTTACCGGCGGGGCGTCCAGGTATATTTCTCTTATTGAACATAGGTGTAGTAATATATACTCGTAAAACTTTGAACGAGGAAATGGGTGCCTTTTGATTTATCTTTGACATAAAAATTTTTGTTATATAATTTTTGGTTAAATAAGATTTTAGGCTAATATAACAAAAAAAAAGGTTTTCCATAAGTTTTAAAATATTCACACATTTGATTAAAATTAATTGAGAATTTTCATTTAAACAACCGAATAGCTATAAAACAAGTCTTTAACTCATCCATCATCGTATTCGAGATATTATTAGTGTTTATTCACGTGGAAAATATGCAACGTCGCTCAATCAGAACAAATAAATTCCGTTATTGACAATATGAACAAATTCGGCGCGGACTTTTATCGCGAACAGCAATATGTATTTTATAGGTTCCGTAAATCGAAGAACGTGGCTTTTTAACGTTTGCCTACGAGTCCTCCGCAGACTTTTATGAGGTTTGTCGTTACAAATTTTATGACACTATTAGAGCAGCGGCCCGGGCTGCTTAGACACTTTGAGCAATTTTATACAATATATATTCTCTTTAAACATTAATTATTCAACGCGTTCCGTGTTCAATATGTCCAAAGTGAGTGGTATAGTTTCAATAGTACCTATAAAGACACGATAAAGATTTTCCATCGCTGTCGCGCTTGCTTTCAGGGGCATGACCTTAATTGGGTCAATCAATAAGCCAACCTAGTCTAGTGACTATTATATTTAACCCTTTCAATATTAAAGAAATACGCATCACAACAACTTTAACGTACTACTA
>DVPR01001777.1:0-10361 GCA_018239345.1 Oxynetra stangelandi | reverse complement strand
TATTTTTTTTCATATTTTTAGCTGTTAATGCAAAGATAATCACATTGTGAAATCCCTCTCAATATTATCACCGGTATTAGTCTATTCTTCTATTCATACTCAAAACGTGGTCAGAGTTACTAAATATGAAAGGCATTTACCAGAGCCCTTGACATAAGCGGCGTATTACTAAGGGGCTTTCATAAATCCTAATAGATTCCACAAAAATCGGAGCCAGGCAATCAATGCTTCGAGAGATCGCATATAATATTGTTTTAATACCTACTATAAGATGAAAGATTGAAAACGACAAAATATCTATGTGAGTATAAATTGTTATATATTTACTTAGTTCATCAGCTGCTGGTTACTAAAGCACACGCTGTGCTAAATTTGATCAGAACCAGGTGACCGTGTATTCCAAGATACGATTATTATTATTATTCACGAGTATTTATCTTGCAAAAACATGTAACCATTCCACTTTGAAAATTTCCGAAACAAGCAATTAACATTCCATTTCATTTTAAATGCGACAGAATTTTACCGGTGGTCGGTGTCACAGTTTAAATTCCACGGGGCTTTAGTTTAATTGGGTTTTTAGGTGCGCGTCGTATAACAAACGTGATGCGATTAACGTTAATCGCGGTTTTTAAAAGTATTTGGACAATAATTTGATCTATATTAGTGCACATTGCGATGGGAAATAATGTAATTCTCGGGCAAGTTATAAGTATTTTGTTTGATGTGAATGGACTGATCCGTTGGTCCTGTGGTTAGTGAACCGATGATAAGCAAGTGTCGTGAGTTCGATTCCCATACGAACAAACGTTTGTGTGTTGACCATAAGATTTTTTTCTCTGTGTGAGATTTCTATCTGGAAAAACAAAGTTAAAAATGCTTTATTTATTATATATATATATATATATATATATATGCACTCCGTGCTCTCTACCTACCCCGCTAGGGACCTGGCGTGACGGTTATTTATATATATATATAGGGCTAATTCTTTTTTAATTCCATCTTATTAAATCGATCGTGAGTTATTTTCTTTACCAATTCCACCGAAACAGACTGTCTTTTCGGCGAAACAAATACAATATACAAACACTATATGAGTATCAGACACTCGATACGACGAAATGAACAAATTCATTTAACACCTAAGCCTAAACGAAGGATTTCTGTAATTCCTTCGCACAACAAGTTCATCGCGTCTCACCGACATTCATTAAAGTTAAGAGACAGTTACATTTCGCACCCACACACTGCGCCACGACGCTGAGTCCAATCCTAATTTCATAATAGAATATTAACTTACGACGGGCACTATGCACGGGTTATTGGTTACACGAATTTCGTTTTTATTTCCTCCACATAACAATATCAAATGGCACACAACATGTGCAACACGATCTATTCCTGACGTAATATGTCTTGAGTCTCCACTCAGTTCACGAGTAGTTTTTTTATAAACTTTTTAATAAATGTGCGTTGCATTGTAACTGATTTGACCGGCTCATTAATATTAAGTTACATTTCCACTCACGACAAATATTTGTGTGCATAAGCATTTTTCTGTGTTTGGGTGTAAAAAATATGTTTATAAGTACTTATACAATATGTTTATATTTACAAATATGCGTATTTAGTTTGTGTTACGGAGTTTGCGTTACTATTTTCGGATCGCATGGCCATGTGTGGTGATTGTCCTAGGAATAAAACACAGAACTCTTACATTTTGTTTTGCACACTGATCTTCTTAAAATTAATTATTCTTGTAATAAATTAATTATTCTCGACATGGTGAAGTAGAGCATACGTACAGTATGCACAAATTTATGCCAATAATTCAATCCACCTACATATATGGCAGTCACGTCCTTTATGCGATTAAGTCATTATAAATTAAGTGCCAAAAACTATTGATGTCACAAGCTATTAGAGGTGCGTTTATAATTCCTTCCTTCTTCTTACACAAACAACTGCTTCCCGGTTACAAAAACATGTAAGTTATTTCCAAAGGGCCAAGAAAGAAAGACACTTTATTAAATTATATTATAGTATTATTATTATTACATCTAAGTAATATATTACATTATTATCAAACAAGTGAAACTTAGAAGGTGGTCGCGCACGCCGAATGACTGACCGATAGTAAACCTATTAAAAAAAAAAATTACCACAGTGTACTTTGTATAATACGAAGACCTTAGATATAATTAATCGTATGTATTTATAACCGATGCGAAGAAGTCCTAACGAGAAGCCAAGTGAAGAGTAATAGACGAAAATGTTTGATTAAAAACATCAATTAAAATAAAACAATATCATATAATAAAATAGAGTACGCATTGTTGCTAAATTAATTAAAATAACTGTGGCTGTAATGTAATCTAGTGAAAGATTCGAATTCAAAGTTTCATCTCCAAATCACCGTCACCGGCTTCAGTGTATCATCCCAAACGAGGCCAAACAAGTTTATCAAGACAGGAACGCGTAAAACCCGTTAGTCTCTGCCTACCCCTATGGGACTTGGGCCTGACAATATTCATGAAAATGTATGTGAATTTCTAATGTATACTATACTATTTATTCGTTTCGGTATCACACTAATCCTGATATCTTAAAGACATAAATAATTCTGTTTATAGCTGAACCAATTTTGATTTAATGTAAAATATACATAGCTTCGCATTGAATTTAGGCTGCTTAAAATGTGCTTTTGATTTGGTCCGCCAAAGAGTTATATTATACTTAGATAAAGGACAAGAGGCGAGTATTAAATGATTTGTTGGAAAATTATTCAACATCTTAATAATAACATTTTATAATTCAACATTTTATATAATACTTGACTAACATCATTATGTAAACCAAGCATTAATCAAATTTATCAAACGATAAAAACAATAAATTTCAGTTAGTTTTTACGTTTTTACGAAATATGATTATACAAACCGAAAACATTTTACATTCTTACAACTAAGGTATTCAGTTAATTTGATTATATAATTGATTAAAACAAGCTCGGTTAGACATTCTTTATTTTGTTGTTGTGCAAAAAATTACTATAGATTGCCAAAGTAGCAACAGCAAAATCAGTTTATTTGTTGTACAACTTTTATTACACACATACACATAGTCAAACACACACATCGGTACGCATAAGCACAAGAAGAAAGCACAAGCAGGTACGCACACATGGGCGCACTTAAAATACAGTGAAAGTAATGGGATTTGTCGTTAAATAATTATTTAAAACCTTAGCCTGGAATTGTCTATTATTTTATGGTGGATCTTAATATATCGCAGGCATTACATTTTAAAGCTTTAAATCATCATTAAGATGACACGTTGTTAAGTGCAAATATTACTTTTTTAAATAAATGTATGTACCTACATAATACAGTTAATAAACAAAAACTCATATACATCCAAATATAACTTAAAACTTCAACAGACCGAACGCTAATCAGAATGGAAATCTCTCGGCCATATTTTTAATATAAAATAAATTGAACGATAAATAATTTTATTTAACAATGTCACTTTAGCGTGAGAATGAGCCAACGCGAGATGTCGTGCACGTGAACACAAAGCTAGTATGCTAAGCTAAGTGTGTTCACTATTTTCTTAACCCCTTAATCTCTCAGCGAAAAACACGACAAGCACTAAAATATGAAAAAACCCACTGTTCAACACAGACATTGTTAATAATAATATATAATTTGTTCAACTATATTATTATAACTTAATACATCTATTATACGTTCTAAATATGGTATGGTCCCGTAATTAAGCCATTGCCGCTGTAATTAAGATACCTATCGTCATTTATGAATAGTATAATATTGTTGACGTAACAACGCTACTGTCAACAATAGAGGGTGAACATTGACATGGTGCCCCAAAAAAACGTTCTGTTTACTAGGTTATGGCTAAGAATGAAAATCATAAATTATTGCAGACGACTGTATGTAAATGCAGAGAAACATTAAGACCATCGTTGTTGAATTGCAAATGTAGGTAAGGAATAAGTTATTCCGAATAACCACCACCTATTTTGTATTTAGGTTTCAATAATTAATTATATTGTACTAAATTATAACATCAAAACATATATAACAAAATGCATGATTTAATGAGAATAAAGAAAAGAAATAGTTTTATAATATACGTCCTTAAAAAACGATGTATGAAATGACGAATAGGCATTGCGAATAAAATTGATTCGTAGATTATCATCAGGTTATTTTTAAAACTACCAATACCACTAAGCAAGGTTAGTACTCTTGGAAATTCCCTACAGCGGTACCAATAGTGTTCGTTTTTCATGCTGCTTAAATTAAGTATTTAAATTTGTTTCTGACACAAGCGCCTATGTGCGATCCAATAATTTATCAAAAGAACTCAGCTGTTTCTTTTACATAATTATAATAATACATAATTATAATAATATTTTTAGCCGCAACACTTTTCGCAAATATCTATCAAAATATAGTTACTTTCTTAAACCGTAATGTTTTCTTTTACGTCGTTTTTTCAATTAAATTATAATACCGTATAAAATCTCGTAAAGAATAAATCCGAAATCGAATAATAAATCATGGATCGAAGTTCTGTTGTTAGAACCTAAAAATATTGATAGCGCCATTGATATCTCAGAGGATATGAATTTAAATTAAAACTGGAACAAAATGAAACGTACAATTAGAAATTAAATTGTTACGATTGATTATACTGAAAATATTAAGAATCTAACATCCATATTAATCATTAAATTTTAGAAATACCGCACTGGCGATCTTCAATAGAGTAGCGTGATAGAATACCCTCCAGACCTCTATAGAAGAAGCATTTTTTTATATTCACCAATTAAAATCAGAATTTAATAAAAAACCAATCACTACAAGTTACTACAGTCACTTCAACTTGAGAAATTAAAAACACACCTTAGACACAGTATAAACACAGATACGGGGATATAATATAAAGAAAAAAGAATTAACTTCAATCTTACTCATACATATACTCGTATATTTCAATACAATTCTAAATATTCTTTTAACCATTGTTACATAAAAGATACGAAACTAAAAATTAAGTTCTACGCCAAATAACGTTATATACGATAGGAGATATACGAAATTCGGTCTCGAGTTAATGTTGCCACGGTACCAGACGGCGGGAACAAATCTAAAAACATTTTGAAACATCGCACGTGGTGAGTTCTTCAAACGACGTTTACACGAAAGCCCCATAGGCTGTACCACCTACAAAAAAAAAGCAAAAAAAAAAACCAAACAACCGTCACGCCAAGTCCCTAGCAGGGTAGGCAGAGAGCACGGAGTGCCAAACATCTCTGACCTTGCAAACCTGACGTGCTTCGTCTATATTCATCAGTATCTTTATGTATACACGCCGGCTCTTGACTCCCCCATCATTGTCCTGCCTGTAAATCATTGTCCTGTAAATCATTGTCCTGTAATATTTGTTCTGTGATCTATCGGGTAAGTTGATAGTTTCTTCATAAAACCTTTAGTGTAAAATGTTAAACGTAATTTATCCCAATATTGTTTTTTTTTACTTATACGCGCTTTATTCACCTGCAACCTATTAACGATCGTTGGCAGGTTACAAAAACTCACTGAAGTTATAATAACACTCACAATCCAAAGTAAAAATCGAAGCTTTCAACGTGAGACAATATTTGATATAATTTCAGAAAATTCAGCTTTTATAGCTTTAATCGATTTATTGCTCTTTCGATGAAAGGGCATTATAGATTGTATTCTTAAAAATAACGCTTGTTTTCTTAACAAATGTAGGCCGATCCATTGAGATGATTTTTTTGCCAAGTATTTTTAATATCACTTAGTACTAAAACTAACAATCCCATAGCCGGAGACTGATGGTAGCGGATTAGGTTCATATTTTAAAAATAAGATTCATTAAATGGCTTTCTTATTTTAAGAAAATTTATTCAGGAATGGATCAATGAATACCATCAATTAACGAATCGATAACATATTTGTAATTTATGCAAGTAACTTATTTAATTGTAATTCATTTTTGTAGGTACTATACATATACCTCTCGTTAGAATAATGAATAGAATAATTGAAAAGTTTCGGTTTAGAAGAATAAATAACCGAAAAAAACGCTTCTGCCTGTCGCTTAAACTAGAGAAATGGTCATGAATATTGCCAGCGGTGTGCGACTACAAGTTTCAATAATCCATAGACGGCTCTGAAAGACATTATTTTCTTTAAATAACTCCATTTCTACCATTTCCTGGGGTGAAATTTATAGAACTTTAAATCTTTCGAGATTGAATTATTAAACGTGAATACAATAGAGTTTTCATTCAATTCAACGTCGTCCAAAATAAAAGAATAGTTGTTTCGCGATATCTGCAGGCTACCTATTGTGGGGGACGGGACCGGGGAGGGCAAGAGGAGAGGGAGGGGAAATTATATGCCATTAGCATAATACTAATAATATTTTACATTTATGGTACACAATTCGGTAATTTTTAAAGAGCTTCATGTTTCAATGAATGCATTTTATCTGAATCAAAATATTAGAAAATTTCCAAACGAATATTAGCCGTTCCAGTTAATTCTTTTTAGCAATCTTTTTTTTTAAATAAATAAACCTTCTGGATCCCAAATAAATCATATGCAAAGCCTTTAACTACATATTAGGGATATTCACTTAACATATTATATACACTTAACATATGTAGTACATATTAAGCTATTATCTACATCCTGTTCTAAGTTGGTGGCAGCTGTCTATGGGCGGCAGCGGGCACTTAGAATTGCTGCTTGGTTTTTTTCTACTCTAATCATATAAAATAAAAGCATATTAAAAAACAATTATTATATGCGAATTACGGATCATGTAATAAAACACTAAATGTACACATTGTAACAACTTAAGTCTGTACAATTGCAATTACAATATTTGAATAGAGATATTATATGTATAAGTAGAATAAAATAAATAAATCACCGTCACGCCAGGCCCCTAGCGGGGTAGGCAGAGAGCACGGAGAACAGTAGATTACAAGCAATATTTATTTTATCCGAAGCGCGCCTCACCGGACCGTGACGCACGAGAAACAAGTTTTCCAATTGCTTCGCGTGCTTCATTTCTTTATTCTAAAGCACATTGCAATACAGAAATCGCAGTCCTTGCTACTTGTAAGGATTCATTATATGGTAGCCTATCATATAAGACAACTTTCAGTTAATGTTTAAAATGACACCTTCTGCCCACTGTAAAATTTATGGAGTAACGAAAAATCCACGTAAAGCGTGATCAGTTTTTGGTTGGATGCCCACTACTGGCAAATGTTGCAGAACGTTTCTGTGTTTAGAAAGGTATGTTAAGCAGACGACTTAGAAGTACTCCAGCCATGTCACTTCACAGTCAACAGTGTTCGCAGTTTTGTGAAGTTAATAACACAAATAATTAACAGTTTTATAAACTTCTTGGCAACATTTTTCTTCAAAAACTCAAAGAACTATTTTAAAGTTGGCAAAATATTACACGCATACAAATAAAATCGAGAAAATGCTCGAAATAAAGTTTAAAATTCCTTATATAAATATAATGTGATATTTAATATATTATTCGTAGTAACAATGGTAGCAATGAGGCTTAGAATTCAGTCCCTCACTCGGGTGCTCCTAGGATCCAATCTCGGCGCACAAATCTTTCTTTGTAAAATCGTGTGCGTTTTAAGTATTAAATATCACTTCTTGAATGGATGAAGGAAAACATCTTGGAGAAACATGTAAACTTTAGAGTATTTCGTCATTTTCTCTAAGATTTGTGGCGTCGGCCAAACTGCGCTTGTCCAGCGTCGTAGACTATGACCTAAAACCTACTTATTCTGATTGGAGATTAATCCTCAAGAGTGGAACGATAAAATCGTGGATCTTAATCATGTGTCTCAATACTTAAAGTTAAAAACTTCAATTAATGAATTATTACAAATGAAGTGCACGCTATTTTTAGAAGTACTCGTATAATGCTTTTAGAATCCAAAGTATTTTAAAAATGAGCTCGTCTTTTACAAGCGCTTCTAGCCATGATGCGTTTACAGATTTCAAATGCCTCTTAAATTATCCAGGGGTGGCCTGGACAATGACTAATTTTAACGAACAATTTGGTAAAGTGATCACGACGCCGGTTTGCTATTCAGAGAGTTCCGGACTCGATTTCCGGCTGGGCAGAGATACAAACGGGGAAATGATCAATTTGAAGTTCAAGTTCCTTTAAATACCTGTATTTAGTACCTACTCACGATGCAGAGAACCCTAATGGAACTTCTAGTGTGATATATTATTTAATTGAAATCAATTTACGAGTACATAATTTTAATAATTTTCAACAATACAAAAACAAACTAGACAAAAAGCTTACAGAATTCAATAAAATCTAAATTTAACATTTAAATCGGTAACTTTAAAAGCACGAACATATGATTCATATATTCTTGCTCTTAATCTTATATATTCTATCGAAAAACTGAATTAATCAACTGACTGCAAATATATATTACAAAAGTTGTAAAAACGATTTAAGAAAATCTTGTTGGTGTACAACTTTCTTTCAGCAAACGGCGTGTACAATAAGAATTTAAACGAACTTAAGGATTTTATGACAATCGTGACCGTATTGGTCCGGTGGGCAGTGATCTTAAATATTAAATGAGATATTGTAAGTTTGATTTCAACCCAGTATTTTTGTCTGTACGGATATAAAAAAAACATTCAAAATATAGGTATGTTTGTATTCAAAATCTATATACAAATAATTAATCCATTCTAAATACAGTAGCAAGTCACAGTAACAACAGATCGTATATCCTTGCGTATGTTCACCCGCTATTTTGTAGGTGAAACTTATATTTTTATTCAGTGAAATCATTCTTGGCGACTTGTAATATTCAAAGATACTAGTAACTCGTAGTCAATATTTACTTATTTACTTCTCATTCCATCGTAGTGTGACAACTAAACAGTGAAGTTTTCTCCGAGACGTTCCTGTGTCCGAGATTGAAGATGTAGCGAGTAGAAGGCACAGTTTGTAGTTGACATACAATTAATTCTTCATGATGGGATTTCTTCATAACTTTTAGTACGCGAACTACTTGTACATTTCTACGAACTTATTATTGTAAACAGAAAACTACCGCGTGGTGTATCATCAACGCTTTCAACACTAGCTATATTTGCTTTGCTATTCTGTTGTTGGTTGTTAGTTAAAACCCAGCGAGGATTAATGTGACGCTGTATTTTTAGTTACTGCTATGACGTCACTGATAAAAACATTGTGTGTTCATTTTAAACATTTTCAGTGAATAATGATTGTCAAATTTAAATTGTTATTTAACAAAACATTTCTCTATTTATAAAGAATGAGGCAAATAATATTCATTCTCTAACCACTGCACGATTATTCACTTAGTTGAATAATTGGAACCCTAAATAACCTATTTCCTATTCAATAATCGAACTTGGATTTCCTTCTATTTGCTGTTAGAAATGATATACATACGTACTTACTCCTTACGTTCATTAGGGGCCTCACGCACCGCAACAAATATAATAAAATAAAGAAAAATACTAATATATGGTGATGTAACCTTACACAATTTTTTAAGCGGTTGAAATTTTAAATAGCAGATTAACTGTCATAGAAATTTTCTTACTGTCCATGACTCTGCATGTTTTAAACTATTCCATTTTGTAATTCATATTATTCACTGATCGTTTTGTCGACTGGTCATTGACCCTGATCATCGAGCCGGGGTTACGAATTCGTTTCTCACACACGACAATATTAGACTAAAGAGCGTGATTTTTGTAAAATTATGTATGTATATACTTGTAGCTATGAGCTGAGATATTTATATATTTCGTTTATCAACTACACGATGCTCTTAGCCCAAGTTCTGTCTAGTTCGGAATCAGATAGCCATATATGAGTTATCCCAATTTATTAAAGATTATTTCAATAGGGTAGATACTACATTTTTAAATTCCATTCATGCATAAGCACATATCTGCCATATAAAGAACGCGAGGATTATTGCTAAATAACTTCACTCAACCTATAACCTTTATTAACATTGGATTTCCTCAAAGTAACGACTGATACATTTTACTAAATAAACGACCACATGATTTCACCTCGATCGTTTTTGGCTCGCAGTGTATTCGATATAAGCGTTTATAAAACGAAAACTTTCATGTCCGATGCAAATGAATATGGCACGAATAATTATATTCGGTTCACCGCAATCATATGCTGAATTCAATTGTTGTTAACGGTCGCAGTAATTAAAACTATCAACACTG